>JANHGN010019553.1:7911-31930 GCA_024605025.1 Megaceryle maxima | reverse complement strand
TGGCAGCAGCTGCTTCTTGTGCTCGCCCCTCTGGCTCATCTTTAGGAAGAACTGTGTGGAGCCCAGGCGGCCAGGGGGGAAGAGGTAATGACTGACTAAGTGTCACTTGAAGTTTTCTTACTCATCCCTTAAAAAAAAAAAGGCAGAAATATCTGAGGTAATAATTAACATGGTGCCTTAGCAATGTGTTTGGCAATCCACAAGGTAACAAAGCAGACTGTAATACCAGATAGATCTAAACCTCTTTCACCAGTTCCTTGTTAATACAGGTACTCATAGCTCATCTCAGGAGCAAGCCTGGGGCCACCCAGCAGAAAACCTCTGACCCCAGAGTAGAATCTGGCTGGGATAGATTTTTCATCAAGGAACATACCCTGCCTTTGTCTCTGTTGGCTTTGTGCACACAGACTCTGAAGGTGTGAGGGGGGGTGGGGTAAAAAAAAAGAAAAGAAAAAATATCAAACCCAGAAAGTTTCATCTGTGATCCAGTTTAACTTAAATTTAGGAATTAGGGATTATCGTAGTAAACTTCCCATCTTCTGTCTTGAACTTCAGTGGATGAAGTTTCATCTTTTTTTTTTTTCATCTTTTGTTTCATCTTTCCTAATTTTCACATTAGAATGAAAAAGGTAAAATCTTTCATTCTCTGCCTAAATGAAGAAGCAATTCTAAAGAAATTGAAAGATATTTAAAGAAACAGAACAAGGGGAAAAGTATTTCCACACATTTCAAGTTGTACACATAAAATGTAATTTCTTTTCTGTTTTGCATGGTAGCTCAAGAAGTACTCACTCTCTGAACAGTCTTTTAATAATGCTTCTGTGATTTTAAAGCGTAAAGAACTTCCTGGACCGGGAGGTTTGCCTGCAACCTTCAAGCTCTCAGTTGTTCCTTGTCCTTGTACCATTATGGCATCTATTACAGTCAAATTATTTCTGTGTGCAAAGGAAAAAGGGAAACATTCGTAAAAGGATTATGCAGTCTATTGCTCCTGCAAGCTTCTCTAGAGACTACAGTTAGAGCCCAAATCTGGAGGACAGAAACAGAAGTAGTGCCAGAGATGAGTCCCCACCATACGGAAGTACAGAGCGGGGGTCTCGAACACAGGGGTTGCAAGACAACAACCTAAGAAATCACAACACTGCGCAGGAATGGAAACCAGTGAGATACTAGTTAGTTTAGATTTCACCATCACATGAATGTGTCAAACCTGATACAAGAGTGAAATAATGATTCAAACAGAGCTCTTCCCTCAAAAGATTGAGCTTGCATTGCAGCTTCATCTTGCAAATGGCACCTGTAACCAGAGCCCCTACTTTGAATACAGTGTAGTATGCAGCTAAGAATTCAAGTTTCCATGTATTCTGTATTCATGTTAGAAAGTGTGTATTGAATACAGTTTAACTACTGTAACACATACCACGATTAAATGTAAGTTACAGCTTTCTGCAGACATACATGATTCACTGAATGTCTTTGTTTGGAAGAGACCTTCAAGATCATCCAGCCCAACCTTCCACCCAACACTGCAAGCCCACCACTAAACCCTGTCCCCGAGCACCAGGTCCACAGGCCATTTAAATCCCTCCAGGGATGGTGACCCCACCACTGCCCTGGGCAGCCCGTCCCAATGGCTGAGAACCCTTTCAGTGAAGAAAGGTTTCCTGCTATCCAGCCTAAACCTTCCCTGTCGTGTTATTTCTACCACTAGTCTTGTAAAAGCAATAGTTCCTTATTGGCAGCTGATCACAAGTATGATCTCATATGGACATGTGAAAAACCATCAGAGAAAAACTCACATTCATTTCAGAAATGTCTTCCATACCTGATAACAATTAACGATGAAACAGTTTTATTAAGAACTGGAGTGAACTTTACTTTGACAGACTTTCTCTCACCAGGTTTTAATACTAGGCTCAAAACAGGGTGACGAGCCAGGCCCTTGCTAAGTCCCACAGTGCTCTGCAGTGGCTGGACCTTAATGGAGTGGGGAAAACAAAGTCACTTTTTAAAAATACAAGACACTTTTACATCCATTTGTTAAAAATTATATTACCTTAGCTAGAAAATTGGTCTTGTGCTAAAGAAGTTCACTACCCAAGCACGTACACTATTCTTTTTAACCAGGAAGTCCGGCAGCACAAGAATTTCCCTACTGATTAGTAAACCATCTGTGTTTACTAAGAAGCAGAAGAACACCGCAAGACGGACATGAGCTCAACTACAGACACGTGGATTCATAAAGCTCTAACAGAAGAAAGAGCTCAGAAGTTTTTCAGACGTGTATTTTAAACACCAGATAGCATTAAGGCACTATGGAACGTTTTCTACCCTCAAAATACCCAACTGCTAAAACATTGGCAGAATATTGTTTTTCCTAAGTAAAGGAAAAGGGAGGAAAAAGCAGACTTGAAATAGGAGAAGTATTGGGAAAAAGTGGGTTTTGCTATGTTTGCTTTTAGATACTGTGTGAGCATCAAATTGATAATACATTTGCTACTGATACAGGATTTTTTAGAATGAATAAATGCAGTTTTCCTTTAACTTCCACTATCCTATTATAATGGCATAGAGAATGTAGCCGATATAATATAGAAAACATAACTGTTTAACTGTTACTTGTACAGAAATACTACTTTTCCTGAAAATACCCAACAGAAGCATCACATTTTTCATACAAACTAACACCTAAACTGGAAGACACGTGTAACTGAATTCCTATTGCAACGCCTACATTTAAAAACCTAAAGAACATATTGCAATACTTACACAATTTCTGAAGACCTGGAACTCGAGAGTCCTTAGGTTGAAATTAGCTGGCTTACTCAAATTAAACCTGAAACAGATAGTCAATTTTTTACTTTTTTACTTTTTTTTTTTTCCCCTCAGATCAAAGATAACGAGAGTTAAGAACTTTAGCACAAATCAAGAAGTTATGGTAGGACTCCAACAACACACAGCTGAGAGGAACGTTGCATGTTTCTCACCCCCCACCCCCCTTACTTGAAGTGAAGGAAGAAATGCAAAGACCATTTTAAGCTTAGGAAAAAATAGAGATGTGCTTTCACTGGCAATCAGCCTAGATGCAGCTCTCAACTGGCCTAATACTGTTGCCAAATTTAGGCAGGTATTTTATGTAAAATGCATTTTCCTGTAGAGTGAGACTGGCCTAACCACTCCAAACCAATACTTACCGTGCTAAAGTTTTATCAGCGAGGGTGGAGGGGTTAGAATACAGAGCTATAGGAAGGAACTGGACGTACACAGGAACATCAGCTGGGTTTTCCAGAAAAATTTCTTCTTCCTATGCAGAAAACACAATTTTGGTAACATTTACATTGGGGTTAGTGTAATTGGAAACAGCTATTAAAATGCAGTCCTTACACAATGATACTAACAACAAAAGAACTTACTGATGAACTGTTTGTATTGGTGAGAGGGAAGCTTAGGTGGCGTGGTGAATGAAGTATGGAAGGCCAGGACATTTCTGCTGTAATTTTCAACCGGACATCCTTCTGAAGATCGGTGTCTACTTCAAACACAGCACTCAATCTGGAGAAACAATTATCAAACTTAATCTACAGGGGGAAGATAGGAAAAGCCTGGAAAAAGCAGAATGCTTAGAAGCACCCTGAAAACAACATTAGTTTGAGAAATAGAATCAGAGAATGGTAGGGGTGGAATGGACCTCCCCAGATGATCGAGTCCAACCCCCCTGCCAGAGCAGGGCAGAACTAGAGCAGATCACACAGAAATGCATCCAGACAGGGCTTGCAAGTCTCCAGAGCAGGAGACTCCACAACCTCTCTGGGGAGTCTGGTCCAGGCTCTGTCACCCTCACAGGAAAGTTCTTCCTCATGTTGAGGTGGAACTTCCAGTGCTCGAGCTTGAACCCATCGCCCCTCGTCCTGTCACAGGGCACCAGTGCAAAGAGGTTGTCCCTGCCTCCTTGACACCCAGCCCTCCTCTATTTAGAGACATTCATCAGATCCCTCTCAGGCTTCTCCTCTCCAGGCTAAACAGCCCCAGGGCTCTCAGCCTTTCCTCGTAAGGTAGCTGATGGTAAATTCCATTTATATATGGAATTAAAAAATTAAAGAACCCCAGTCAGCTCTGCCCATATGGACTGCTATTAAACAGAGCAACGGAAACCACCGCAACGTGCTGTACGAGACCAAACAAAAGATTCTGAAGATGTTTTCTCTTTAAGTATTGTTACCCACATCCATCTGTTCCAAGTTCTGTTATGGCCTATTTATGGAAAAAAGGTGAGCAGAAAATGAAGCAGGACTCATGCAATGCATCACAATCCTTTTGGTATCTGCATTTCTCATAAGTTACTGCTCTTTAGTCAGAGACACACCATTATTTCTTCCATGAGGAAGTGCTGAGCCATTACAATTGCAGAAACAAATTTTAAGAATATGACTGAGATTTGGATCAGTACAAAAACTAACCCAAAATATGTTCAATGATTTGCAAAGGTACAGACAGTAGAAAGGAAAACCATCAGTCCTGCTACACGTCTAATGCACAGTCAGTCTGTACGCTTCGTGATATTCTTGCCTATAAATCTAAAGCAAATCTGGACTCGTCACACCTGGGGCCAGATACTATTTCCACCAGTGAATGAAGTTCTTTGCTATTAACCAACCTCTGCCACAGATCTTGATTCCTGTTCTCCTACAAGCTTTCCACTATAAGCTGGAATAAGATTGACAGGATCGAGATCTCCAGTCAGTAAAACAGATGAAACACTGCACTTCAAACCTAGAGATGTATTTTGGAGAGACCCCAAAAGTCAGAACCCTCCCTGCATTCAGAAGGAGCATTTTTTCTTTGCTGCATGCTACCTTGGATAGCAGATGAATTGAGCTCTCTTTAAAAGCGTGACAGATTCCATCTCTATATTATATTAAATAATGTTAAAGCATTGTATATTTTAGCTAGACCTGCTACTTATTCAGTAGTTTTTAATAGATTTTTCCCTTGCTGTCCTCTTATTGTAGGTGACAGGACATTCTTGAAAGCTACTGCCTTGGGGATTCTGTTCAGATCAAATTTGTTATCAATGTTAGCATGATAACAATAAAGTGATATAGGAGGTATGGTTTTATTACTCTATTTAGTTCCATACAGGTATTCTGTTTCTCCACAAAAATGCCTCCCTTTCTTGGTTGTCTGGATGCTACCATCACAGAAGACAAATGCACTTGCTGTTAGGGCTCGTTTATGCCTCTGGGAGATTAAACCAGATTATGTCAGAGAAGGCAGATGTGTAAAAGCTACGCTGCAGGTTACAGAGTTCTCTAAACCTTAACCAGCAATCGTTAGTCACCTCCTATTTAGCAAAGCTCTAGGCAAAATATCAGACAATTTGATAGCTCGCTGAAATGGGGTAATCTCAGAACAGCAGCAATGGAAAACCTTATGAATCTTCAAGGGATATTGAGGAGACTACTTGGAAAGCAAACTAAGCAGGGATGCTGCACAAACAGCATCATCTGTTGCAGAGTAGAGACTGCCTGGCTGCTGCCACCTTCTCAAGAACTGCAGCAGGCTCCAGTCAATAGTCACTTCCAGCACTGCAGTCGACTTGGGAACATTATTACTGCGTTTGAACTGTTAAAATGTTCTCTTTCAAGGTTTTGCAGAGGTGGCCACCTAACTCTTTCATGGTCCCCTCTCAAAGAGCACTGCAATAGTAAGAAACCTTGTCTTTTGTAAAAGTGCTCACAGCACAGAACCACCTCGTGACCTAAGGCTCGAGGAAGCAGCAGGGATAAAACACTTACCTATGGCTCGAGTTCTTTTTAATTTCTGTCCATTCTTTGAATAAGTTCTCATGCAAATCCCAGTCAGAATCCCATGTATCTTCTTGCATTGCCACGTTGTGCTGGACTTTAGATTCCGCTTTAAGAAATAACATGGGTTTTAAACACTTCATGTAAAATCACAGCGTAAGGAGAAAACTCTGCCTAATTAGGATTTTTAATAGAAAGTTGAAGGTTACTTACATTTAGATAGAAAAGGCAATCCTACATAACAGTGATCTCCACATTGTAAACCAGGATCAAAATAAATATTTGCAATCTGCAAAACAGAAAAGAGCAGATCAGTTAAGAAACAGCACAGTAGATCTAACGACCAAAGCAAAAAGAAAGAAGATCTGAGGACCGCAGGAATTCAACGTGTGCTCTCTGTGAGGAAGAGCTTGTAAACATGTAGAAATAAGGTATAAACAAACCTTTGATTTTTTTCCTGGCTCCAAGTCTTCTTTATTACTTCTTAGCCTCTTATAATAAAACCTTACATCTTCTGACAGGGAGCGTATGTGTTGTATTTTCACTTTCTGAGAGAAGGAATTCATAATATTCAGGCTCTGGTGAACTACTTTCCCCTAAAGAAAAGAAAGGAAGAAAAATGTCTGCAGGATATACATTTTCCCCAGCATATGTATTTATTTATACAGGCTGGCAAAGACCACAGCAGAGATGAAATGTTACACTGAGATTTTTAACTATGCAATCTGGAAAAAAAAAAATAAAATTGCCACTTGCAACTTCAAGATAAGCTTCTGTGAAGTTGTATTCTCTCCTTCAGCTGCTTCCAAGCACTGTTGATCCCTCTCTTAGAATTAAGTACACCTTAAGTGTCTTGAAGAGCTAGGACAACAGCTCCGCTTAACCATGCGATATTAAGAGTACAGGAGGAGGAAACACAAGTGAAAACTTCAGCTTTTTCCAAGCTTCCTTCCCACTCCCAATAAAAGTAAGACAGCAGGCACTAAAATGACAACATTTAAAAAGAAAACAGTGCAAGATTTTCCCCCCCACCTTGAGATCCTGCCTTCTCTTCTGAGCCAAACGTAACTTTACCTTTTAACCACAGACCGTGGAGTTTAATTGCCTGTCATGATCAGAGTCACTGCAGTGCTCAAGCTCTCCCCCTGCCCTCACTTCTAAACCCAGGATTCTGTGGCCACGTTTTTCACCTTCTCTCAAAGCCCAAAGCTGACCAGTACAGAGTAAACAACAAATAACCAAAGAGAACAAAAAAAACAGACTCGGGACCAGGGACAACATTTCAGATTTATAAAAAAAATAAATGAATACAAGGAAATTTAAATACCCCTGACTGTCTTCTAATGACCATGACTAGAGTTTGTCATGTTCCCCTTAAATCAGTACTTGCAGCTTTTTAGAAACATCTCTAAGGTAAGGACTGCAGTCGAGAGATGGGAGAGATGCACTTTTGCAAGCTGAAAATTGGACTGTGGCCTCAGGAAACAGTCCCATCCTGTAATAGTCTCGGTAGTAGCAACTACAGAGGGAAAGAAGCTACAAGAATAAATCTCTAAGCAATACAGTCCTGTTAAGATCAATAGGAGGGATGTCTGAGCTTCACCCACGGATCCTACAAGTAACCACGTGCCATCAGCTGGGCAAGATGAAGGCTGCAGAACAGACAAACAGCATTTTACTAAGACTCTTGCAAAGCATTTAGACATGAATCAACAGATAAGAGAGGAAGAGTTTACCCGTCAGTAGTAAGAGAAACAGAACAATGCTCTTTGGATAGAGGCCCTCCAAGGTGAGCCCTGACCAGGGCTGGGTTGAGAGGCGGCACTGCGAGCCGTTACGAAGCAGAAGTCACCACAGCTAAGATCTGTTTAAATCAAGACACTGATCTTTACAAGGCTTGTAAACACTGTTAGGGTACTGCTGGCAAACTTGGACAGGATACCAGAAATCGGACTGAGAGGCAAATACACTGAGATTATCAGCAAGAGACAGAGAGCACTGGGAACCAGGCAGCTGCAGGAGAATTGCACCTTTGCTATGAACTGAAAAGCAGCTGTTACTAAAATTGTAGTACCTAATTACTCCTGGATGTTATAGCTGTCAAATTTCTCCACCAAACACTGAAACAAGAACTGATGCTATTTTAGGCTTATTTTTCTAAGTAATTGAGGCATTACAGAACAACTAGATGCAAGAGCATAAGGAGTTCAGCCATCACAAGTTGAGTTTGAATGGAATCCAAGAAAAAGGGAAAGTAAGTCTGCTGTCAGTGTTCTCAAGTATCAAGGGAGCCAAGTGATCAACTAACAGAAATAGTAAGTGAAGCTGACTGCTCTGAAAAGCTTGGGGCTTGAAGACAGAAGACTGTCTAGAGTCTTGTCAAAGGCAATAATCCTATCTGAATGCATACTACCAAACAAAATGCAGGACTCCAAAGGTCCCCTGAATGAACAATAATGGGAAAACATGATGAGAAAAGAGCATTAAGTCAGTGAAAATCACAGCAGTCTAGGGATGAGAAAGAATGATGACAGCAGAGAAGCTATTCCTTAGAGGCTGAGAAACACAAGTGCTACAAGGAGTAGTACCTGCCAAAGCAAAAGCAAACAAAGAGAATCAATCTGACCAAGACCTTGGGTGCATAGTAAGATACATTGAGAAGCTCTCTAGCCATTCCAGTTAGAACAAAATAAAGGAAGATTTTTTAAAAGTTACTTTTTTATGGCCCCAAATGGAACAAAATGTATAAATGTGGTGTTCAAGAGGGACAACGATCTGGCCAGGAATTAGAATAATATAAATTAGGATAGAGAACACAGGAATCGCTTTCTGTCTGGTGAAAGAAAGAGAAATGGACCTTGAAGTTATTTTGGTTTACAGAATCACAGAACGGTGGGGGCTGGAAGGGACCTCTGGAGATCATCCAGTCCAACCCCCCTGCCAGAGCAGGGTCACCCATGGCAGTTTATCAAAGGCTTTTGGAGCAGTTCATAGATGAAGTGACAGATACGGTCGTCAGTGTAATAAATATCCATATAGTGGTGAGGCCACAGTCAGAAAACATAGATCCTAAAGATGAAAAAAATAACCAGAAATCTGTAGCAAATGACTTTAAAATAGTTTTTGAATTAGGAGATCAGAAGGAAGATGGACTATCCAGATGATGGGGCAAATGTAGCAATGATTGATCTACTGAAGTCCTGCTGATTGATCCATCTTCCTGCAATGAGACCTATTGCATTGCTTTAAAAAACCATCGGTTATCTGCTAGCCACGAGGTAAAGCATTTGATAAAGTTCAGTGAAAAGTTACTGTTTAGGAATACACAAAATGCAAAATAAGCAGGAGATAATAAGGAGCTATGGAAAGAGGAGGTGCGAACAGGCAGAGCTCTAGGACAGCACTGAGACTACACAGGACAGACAAACAAAACCCATTTCCACCAATATACACGGAGTTACTTTTATCCTTTCAGAAAACTGCCACCTCTATCTCCCTTTGCTAGTGGTTTTCTCCCAGAGTTGCCAATCCCCATCCCTGTGATTTTCCATCATATTACATTCCCCGTGTAAAGGTCAGGCTTCAGTGAAATACCAACTGCCAAGTCAATGCTCCTTGACTGCACCCGCCTTTATGGTTATGCTGAATGCCAAGGCAGAAGACGGTGCTCGGGTCTGTAGCCCTGAGAAGCAGCTGCTTTTAGCACCCACTGAAAAACACTACTGCAGGAGGAGGGACAGAAACAGCCACCACACACTTTTGCAGGGAGCTGCTGTAGGTCCCACACAGCTTTCTTGCTTTCCTGTTCATGTACCTTCAAGAAGATCCACTTTCCATGTGGAAACACCACAGCAATGCTTCCACAGAGACTGAGGACTTCTCATACTACAGCATCACTTTGAGCTGACTGTTGTCTCTGGTATCACACTTTGGCATTTGAAAAATGCATTTGTGCAGTTTCATCTCCCTCTCACTCCTGGTGCTAACGCAGGGGAATCGGTAATAACCACGTGACCACAGCTACGTTAGAATGAAGCTGCAAAGAATGAGGTTTGGGATCGTATCAGTATTCCAAGATCTCATTCCAGTGGGCGGCAAAGGAGATACAGGGATGTGCATGGGACAGGTGGAGGGGAAAACCACCCAAACCCCAAACCAACCAGTGGCAAACTGAATCGTAACAGTTTGGGAGCACAATCTCTCCAGAAATTTCATGTGTAAAAATGCAAGACAGTGGTTTCTCTTGAAAAGGGCAGATAAATAAACAAGATAGCAAGAAAACACATAATGCTACGATCCAACTCTCTTACTGGAAAAGAAGGTGGAAGAAAAACATGTTTTGGAGAGCAGGTCAGCGAGCCTACAGCAATGACTGCCTTCACTGGTATAGTTAAAATCTGGGGGGAAAAAAAGAACAAGAAAAGTTTAGAGAACAACATTTAGATTTCAGCCTTTAAATGTCCCTTCCACTTTTAAACTGCATAGAGTAACAAAACCCTAATAGTTTACAGTCAATACAGTATAGATTTATATACACATTTAGAACCTGAGACTTGAATGAAGAGCTGCTATCCACAACAGTCACACCACACTGTCAGGACACACACCTTTGCCCAGTCACACTTGGCACCACTCTACATGGGACACCAAAGCACAGTTAAAATATAATAAGCTCTCCAGTGGGGCATTATATAGGGCTCACCTGAATGGGCTTTACTTGCTTGGAAAATGGGAGGATAATATCTTTAAAGTGAAAGAACATGAGGGAAGAGGATATGCTGTACTTCTCAATAAACACGAGAAGTCACAGTCAGACCCCAGGATGGACACAGACTTAGGAGGAGGAGTGTGGAAGGGATGGCCATGAGATCCCTTGTGTGTATTATTAAAGTTACCAATACAAGGGGAATAAGAACAAACAAGAGACTAAAATGCTTGATTTTATAATTCAGGATCACATACATGAATGGGTGTAGCAAAGTTTAAAATCTCAAGTAACTGGCACAAATGTAGGAATTTCCCATTTTCTGTATCTTCATTAGAACCACACAATAAGCTGCACAGTTTCCTGACTTTGTAAGGCCAGTGTGTCCCATTTTTTTTCTACATATATCACCCAAAGATATTAAATACAGACTCCATTAGGTATTAGAATCCCCTCCTTCTGCTCAATAACGCATTGACGGGAAAGACACATGAAGTTGAGAATTAAATAGTTGTTGTTCTCTCCCATACTAATCTTAGTGCTAGAGCTCTGTTTCTTCAGCTGTCAGCAAACTGCCACTTTTCCAAAACAACTTTCACATTGGGCTTTGACAAGAGAAATGATAGCTCAATTTCAGTAACTGATACTGTACGAAAATGCACATTGTCAGCACGTGTTACGGCAAAAGCTGCAGGCGTTGATGCTTTGAGGATGTGTTGAGTCACTGAAGAACCTGTACCTCAAAGCCTTAGGTCAGATTTAAATGGATATTGCTGAGAGTCAGCTGAAAATCGTAACAAAAGTAATTCTTCATTCCTTCAGAGAAGACAGAGCATAAGTAGGGTTACTGTTGTTTGGTGCAGGGCTAACTTGCAGAAATAACTTGACCTCCGGAGGTCCCTTCCGACCTCAGCTTCGCCCTGATATTGCAATCTGTCCACTAATACAACTCCTAGAACTCACGCCTCAAAACCGAACATCTCTCATTTGGGCAACATCCACGAATAGACAATCAATATACCTCATAATCTGTCGTGATTTGCACAGCCCCATCGTGAATCCCTTCCAGCTCTTTTGCTATGAGTTTTACTCTAAAGACAGCATAATAACCCGATGCCAGTATCACCTGTAAATAGCAGAAAGACAGTCACCCATTGCATTCCAGCACATGGAAAAACATTTAACTAAAAAAAAAACCAAAAAAAACCAAAAAAAACCCCATCCTCTTATTTCTTTACGCTGAATCAGAACTCATCTGCAACAACTGTCACTAGTAAAAATGAAAAACTCAAGTTATTAACACAAAAACTGTCTATACCTTGAGATTCCACTTTTCCCAGAGAAGTGATGATCTGAGGGTACAGAGGTTACTGTTTCTGAAGATTCCCCTTTCAAAATCTACCCCAGCTTAACACAGTACTGCTTCTTAAAATTAATTTTAATAAATAAAATAAATTTTAAGACGTCTACAGGCTTTATTATACTCTAAAATTAGAGAAAAAATAAGAACTCTTCTCCTCCCTCTTCCCTGCTAAAATGAAGCTGCAAGAAGTTGCACAGATCTGTCTCCTTCTCCCCTGCTCCTAAATCCAGCTTTAAGCAACGGACCCAAGGGATTACTTACTGAAGACTGGTCGGATGCACTGGCATTTTGTAGCTCACGGTGGTTTGCAGTTATCGTCGTTCTGTTTCCCTTTTCAGTTGTTAGAAGTTCTATGGCCAAACCATCCCCTATAATATGCCAACTTTTTATAGCCAGCTTAGAAAGAACAGAAGTAGCATTTTCAGTAACACCGACGTAAATTTTTTTCAAAAGGCAAACTAAAAATAAATGTGTGCTTACCTCTATCGGGTTGCTGTTGATGACTGCAAATAAAATGCTGGTGGCTTCTGTTGCACTCAATATGCCAAAATCTATAAATCGGTCCTCGGTTTTTGGAGGCAGTACAAAGTACTAGAAAGATTGATAAAGGTATTTTAGCATAAGTTAAATATAAAACGTGCTCAAACTCTAAAGCTCATTAACAAAAGCATTAATAAATCTGATACAGAATACAATCTCAAAGTTCTATACGTTTTCTATGTACAATTAAAGGGAACACAACAGGGGTTTTTTCAGCAGTAACTGAAGCTGCGTAAGGAAGGAACTGGTAAAATCATTTTGAAAATCCATCCTCCCATGGAAGTTTGATAAAGAATTAAGAACAGTCCTATGAAATCTGCCTCTAATTAGACTAAAGTAGCTAAAAAAAGGGAAAATACTTACGTCTAAAAATCCTGTGTATGCTCGGACAGGTAGGTGAAATTTAGAAGCATTGGTGATAAGTAAAATATTATTATCTATATGAACAGATGATGTGGAAGGCATAAAATGAAGTGTAAAAATATATCTGGATTCATTAGGCGGAATTAAGACTGGTTTACTGAAGTTCTGGACCTAGATCAGTGAACAATGAAGACCAATGTTACAATTTAACAGAGAGCAGCAGATTTAAATGTTTACTGTCAGTTAAAAATGTTCCCTGAAATGGGACTTACTTTAAACATCGGTTTCACTTCTTCTGGTAAGACAACATCGTGGATAAGGACTGCAAAACTGAAAGTGTTTGTCAGATAGATCAGTCTTTCCACGGAATCAGCAGCATTGTCACGGATGTGGAAGAGTGTGGCAGCGTGATCAAATCCTAAGTAGCTATTAAAAGAAAACACCATGAGAAAAAGAAACTCTTTCCTGAAACAAAGGGGGGTTTTTCCTTACACAAAAGACTAGAATTCACTCAGTCTAACAGCAATTAAGGTACATATCCCACTGCATGCTGAAACCGCCTTATTAGTACTACAGGGACATCAATAATTAAGTATTTCAAAAGAGATAAGAAAATCATAATAATGTGAATTGGCAAACGAGGAGGACTGAAAGGAAGTGTTGAAGTATTCAGACAGTTTGCAAATCATGCGTATTCCTTGATAACCAAATCAGGTGCTGCAGCACAAAAGGTAAGGATTAGTTGGTTTGCCTTTAAAATACTCTGACAGGTCTGTTGGTAAAGCAGCACCTTATTTCAACAATTTGAAAGTCACTTAAGCCACATCTTGGAAATAAATAACTAAAAATAAGGAAATGCTGACACGTTCTTCCAAAAAATTTTGCTTAAAACCCCAAATATTTTTCTCTACCCTGACTTCATATAGGGATAGAAATGCAGCAAATGCAAAACTGGAGAAATGTCATTTTTAAAATGTCTCGTCTGCGGCTGCTCTGAAAGACAACTCAGAGGTCACTCTCAACCCAAGCCTTGAAACCAGCTTATGCATTACTAAGATCACCTCATCTACTACTGTAAAAACAGAGAAATTCAAACACGTAATTGTAGTTCTAAATGAGCTCCAGATTTAGAAAACTTGGGTATCACCTCTCCGCATCCCCTCTCCCCTGGAAAGGCTCCATTCCCTGCTACACCGGCTAATTCGCAGCATTGACTTTTGTGATGATGTTCAGTTACTGGGAGCTTACCCATCCAACACTTCTGCTTGATAGGGTATTTCCAGTTTGGAGTAGCTCTTCTCTTTTGCTTTAACAGTTATTTTCCCAGAAGACTGTGATGCTTTTTTTGCTTTTGATGCTGTACACACAAGAATGTAAGTTTGTTAAAGCAGACCAAAAAAACCCCAAAACAAGCAAACAGATAGAATCCATTAGGTTAGACTAGTATGAGTGGAAGAATAAAAACACAGAGCTAGTCCAGAAATGAAGTAACAGAGAAGAGAAAAATGGATCTTAACACAGTTTAAATAAGCAGCTGACACAGAATAAGTCTTGGAAGTAAGAAATCTGAGTTCTGAATTCCTTCCCCTTAACACCAGTTAGTTGACTTGCCTGAGTTAGGAAGCTTACCCATGACAGGGAGGTGTTGCTCCTGTCAAATAAATAATTTGGACATGTCCAGAGGATAATTCAGATCCCAGCTGAGCTGAATTCCTCACTTAAGTGTATGGAATACACCTATCCCTCCACTAACAGAACTCCAACTCGAGATGGTTGGGCTCCTCTCTTAGAGCCACCAGTCCAGCAGGCCTCTGGACCAAGAATGCAGCAATGTTTTAATAATGAAGAGATTAAAGACATGCTAAACTTTGCAGAAATAGCATCAGAATCCTTGTAAAAACCCAAACTACACAAGCACCAGGAATGATGCTCATATGTCTTCGCCAAGATCACCGGACAAGCAGTTTTAGCCTGGTGGCAATATCAGCAGAAAAAGCAAGGGATTCAAATACTAGTCAGGAGAAACCATCAGCCCGTGAAGCCCCTGCAAGTATCAGGACAGCTGAACTAGCAAACATTTAGGGATGGCTGCTTCACTGAAAGGAATTCACCAAGTCTAGCCCTTTAAACACCTTCAGCAGCTTGGCTGGGTATTTTTCCCCAGCTACCATTCCTTCCAAGATCTACCACGTTAGTCAGTACCATACCTCACTCATCTTACAAACTGCAAGCTCTATATATCTAGATATAATATAGATATAATAAATAACACATCTAAATATCAGTAAAGACCAATTAAAAAAAGAGCCCCCCTCTGTCCATACAACTTCTAAAATGACGTCTCCCTGAAGTGAAAAACATTGCATCTGTAAACTTCAATTTTTACACAAATCAGGCAGAAAGACCTACAGCACCATCCAGTATCGGACAGTTGATGAAAATCTCTATATAGATGGAGGGGCCTTTCTACAAGGTGTCAGCATAGTATTCACAGTCACACTGGAGGAGAAAAAAATGACCCTACACGTCTGTTGTAAAGATATAAATGACAGTCAGTGTCAGCATACATATCTTCATAGGGAAGGTGCCAGCTTTTTCCACCTTCACCTCCCTTTTTCTTTATTATGAATTCAAGATAGCAAATAAAACAAGCCAACTTTCACAGTAAGCTTCTCAAGAGCATGACAGAGCCCTGTTTTAATGAGCATCCCAACATAGTTTTTTTAGCGTATTTTTTTAGCAGTAAGATTTTTGGATTCTTTTTTAAACTCTGGAAAGGCCAAAGAGCAATCCAAGGGACCTTCTCTCCTGCGATACACACTGCTGTGAGAAAGATGTCCTGGTTTGGGTGGATTTCTCAAAACCAAACGCCTAGACTCACAAAACATTCTAAATAATCAGCGTCTTCACGTAAGAATACTGCTTCTGTTTAAGATGGCAATTCAGAATTCCCTCTTTTCTCACTAGCATTTACCAGTCAAAGCTACTTGCTGATTATGATCCAAAGAACATGCCTTCAGAAATGACTGAAACTAGAAGAACTGTCTTTTCTAGGTAGGGAAATTCAATTTCCTTCTCAAAATTATAAACAACGCTTTGTTAAGAGGGTGAAAATAATTGATGAGGTTTCAGTGAGTTTTAAGAAGCACTTGACAAGTTCCAAGAGAGGAGCAGTACTTACCATCAAAGCTAATACTTGCAACTTTGGTGTATTTACTTTCAGAGGCTTTTAACGTCACTGGCTTGAAATGTACCGTGATAGCTTCGTTCTGCGGTGTGGGTCTAACGCTCTGCGAACAAGCAAAATAGGAACCTCTAAGTGTACCATGACCACGCTGCGCAGCCTTCACGTGCCCTTCGAAGGGATACAGCTGCAACGAGTTTTGGCCGAGCTCTTACAGTCTGCCTTTCCTATAACCAGGCAGCATCCTAAGAGCCTGGAGAATTTTTTTCAGGCCCTGCTGATTAGTCAGTATGCAGAAAAGCGGGCAACAGAGTTCTCCTCGGGAATGCTGGATGAAGTAACAGTATGACCAGAAACATGCTAATGAAGTGGAAAACAAGCCTTATTTAAATTAACATTCATTTTTTTAATCCTTAATGCTGCAGGGTTACAATACCTCGACTATTTGTTTCTGGTGCGCTCATTAACAGAGCTGTTAACTGACTTATGTAATTACTGGCTATGATACAGACATCTACCTTGTCCCTGATCCCATCCCAAGTCTTCAGGGCTGCCCCAGAAAAAAAAAAGAACAAACCAAAAACCTACATAGAGAACAGTTTCGTACATCTGAAATGACACCCATTCTATCCCAACATTTCACATCACCACCTGTTTTATCTGAGGATTCCTGTGTTAAACTAAATGGAAAAAGTAAACTGGGCGTTACTGGACTAGCAAGTGTTCCAGGTATTAGCCAGAGCTGATCTGAGGAGACACTCACTGCTATACAGCAGGATTATGGACTCCGTGTTAACAGCTGAAGACTCCATAAAGGTTGCCAGCAAACTCTTTACCTAGATTCCATGGAGAGAAACTGGGCAGGGAGGATTTAAATGCTTTTATTCTTGTTTTCCTTAAAATTGGGATGGCTGCCATGATTCCTCCTTCCCAGCTGCCTCCTCCTGCTGCTCAAGTAGCAGCTGTTAAGCCACCGCAAGCGACGAGCTGCTGTATAAAGGAAACTGGAGGCGTGCTGGTTTACCTTACGCTGGGCTGCAGAGGTTGAGCACCTGCTTCATAAGCAGCTGAGCCTTCTCCTGGTCAGAGAGGGGCACGGCAGACAGCTAGTGGTACAAACCAAGGTAAGCTGTCCTTGATTGTAAATAAGAGCCATCAAATCGTGCATACATAACCGAGTTCTGCAGAGCACGTGACCCTTAGAGAAAGCAAGCAGCACTGCTCCTGCAGCCAGGGAGCGGTGTCTGTCCACTCAGCTGCTAGCCTGGTATCTCAGGTTTACAGTACTGACCTTTGTCAACCACCTGCGCACACGGAGTGCACGTTTGCTCTTTCTCTTCAGGAGCCAGTCATAATTATCTGACTTCCAATGTAATCCATGCTACAAAACTGAGATCTTAAGGTGTCTTTAAAAAAAAAATCCCAACCCTGTTAAAAGCAGACTAAACCAAATCCGTAATCAGGTTCAGAACTTCTGCACAGCAGAAAGGATAACCACTTCTAGGAGCAATTTTCAGGCAAAAGGCCTGTTTCTGGTTATTGAAGTTTGAAATTACGCCGAGTTCATTTAGTAAATCAAACTGGAAATATCCAAAAGGACAGCCTGTTGCCAGAAAACTGGCAGGTTTCAGAGGTGCTGCTCTTAAACCACAAGTGTACCAAACTTAGAAGTCCACAGCTAATGAATTTAGTTAGGGAAGGAGTTTACACTGTTTTGTTGACAATTTCTTAGCTACATCATGAACATTTCTCTCACTTGATTACACACTATAAAAGGAAATACAGAATTAAGACAACTAAAGGAAAACCAAACATCCTTAAGAATCTGTTCAATTTCCCCAAACAAAGCCCAAGCAAAACTTGTCCTGAGATGTGCCCTAAGAATCCTCAAGTACGGAATGAGACTACGTGCTAAGCAAGTTCCATCAAGAAGCCAATACCACCAGTTTTCTCAGGAAGTCCCCTAGCAGCATCCTCTGTGGGGAAGAAGATTTTACAATAGATATGCTTCAGTAACACAAAGCTCTCCCATGGAGTGCCCCAGGCAAGACTCCTGACCCTGCTGTATGAACACACATTCGATACTTAGCAGAGCATGAGGACCTCAAATGCTGTAGGGAACACCGAGGGGGAAGAAAGCTTTCTGCTCTTGCAGCAGATAAATTGGAAAAACTTTGAGGGTTTAAGGACTCTTCGACCACACCTATTCTAACAGACTGAGGAGTAGGGGTTGAGACACTGGCACATGTATATCCATGTTGGTTACCTCTCAGCAGGCTCTCAAACATAGTTTTGTCTCCCCCTCTTCCCCGTATATTGCTGGAAACACTGAGCAGGCTGTGGACTTTTGCTTACATATGGTAAAGCCACAGCTACCCTGTGGCAAGAGGACAAAGCCCTGTGGCTACAGGCAGCAGACTAAGGCTGGTTCCATTAATATCAGAACCACCTCTTTACTCCTTTGTTTGCTTTTACACACACAATTCTTTATTCCCTAATAACTTGGCCTTCAATTTAAGCAGGGACACACCTAAAGTTCACTTTAACCATACACTCCATCCAGAACAGCCATGGAATAAACTACTGCTAGGTAGGTAATGACCTTGAAAGTAACTCTCCCTCCAGAACTTCGAGGTGCGTGCACTCATATACAGACTGAAAACATTTACATTTAGTTCACAGAAGTAAACTAAACTACTTCTTGCAGGTACAATAGACCTTCACTCTGTAGTATGTGAGTTGTGACAGAAGTAAATTCTTATACACTGTTATTTTCCAACTGATAGGGAGGGCTCAGCTTCACTGTACAGCTGCCCTGAAGTTCCTGGTTCTTTATGCATCAAACATGATCAGGAGTTCAAATTCTGAAGTGTGACTTTGCCTTTAGCAATCAAATGGGCTTAAAATTGCCTTAAGGAAACACAAGATTTTCATTCTACAGAAGGGATAAAAGAAAGTGTTCAGCAATTGCTAGATTATTGACAGCATGGCTTAATTACTGCAGCATGACAACAGTCCACCCAGTCATGAAGTAAACAATGTCCTCCCTAATAATGGGGAAAACCCCTACAGAATGTAGTCAAGGAAATTTTTAAAGAGTTTTAGTACTCAACAAGGAAAGCCAAGTGACTTGCTCTTACTTTCCTCAACCAATTTGTTGGACCACAGCATGACTAAGTATTTAAAGGCAGAACTACAACTCTGGCAACGGTATTAGCGGTCCCTCATACACAGATGACCTGAAGGTATTTAGTTCCACCAGCATGCAGCTTTGCTAAATATAGCCTTGGCCTTTTCTTCTGACATTAAGATGAAATTTGTCACAGAGCTCTGCCTCACTGCTTTAAACCCTAGCTCTAAAGGGTCAGAAATCCATTTCTCAAGCTGTCCACCAGGTTCCTTCCAAAAATTCTTTACTTTTACTTCCTGCTTTGAAATTCCTGGAATGGCACAGCAGCAGAAATTCACACGGTGCTTCAAATACCAGAAAGGGTACAAACTTCAGAACAAAGCTGTGCCTTAATGAGAACAATTGACTTGATGAGCCACAACTGACATCGTATCTAGACCTATGTGGTAACTTTATTATTGCAAGTTTACTGCTTTGATACACTGTGAAGGAATATTTCATCTAGAACAGCTTTGTTGTGTATAATGGTTATCAAATGATAGGCTTCCATTAAACCACAGTCTATGCTCTACGTGCAGTCCAAACACCATAGCTTAAAAGAAAACAAAAAAAAAAGGTACTTTTTTAACAGAAGAGGAGGTATCAGGTACTATTTTAGCAAGTATTACGAGTGATACTGGGGTTTGAATATATGGCTATTTGCATTGTTCTCAAGAAGCCTATTAATAAAAAAAAAACCAAACCACAACCCGCAAGAAACTGTCCCTATGCCAAAATCCTGGCCAATCTGAGAAGATGAACACGATATAACACAGCAGACATAGCTGGAAAAATAATTTAATCATTTCATTTAACAAGTCTCTGATTTTTAGAGTCATATACAGGTCTTTTTCTTAAATAAACCCTGACTCATGGAGGCTGGTTCACAGCTTATGAGGCCATGAGAGACCTTATAGGATCATCTGACCTTATTAATGCAGTGAGCATTATGATGAATTGAATGCTGTTTGCATTGCACTGCGAGTTTCTCTCCACTTGTAAATTATTAGTGAACAACTTAGCAAGCATTGCAATGGACTGGTATTACAGTGGGAAGTTCTGGTTGTTACCAAGAACCTGTCCTGTTTCTAGTTTAAATTCATCTAGTCTCAGTTTCCACTATCTTAAGTTGTTGTTAGACTTCTACTATTAAAATGCTATTCCCTACAGTTAGAGTTATAAGCTTTAAAAACACAGAAATGCTCTCCAAGAACTCGCTGAGAAACCTCTGCCAATCTTTCAGGAATTCTTCTGGCTCCTCTGGTTTCTCTTCAACACTTCAACATTTTTTGAAGTGCACTGGGATGAGGCAGAGCTGCCTACACAACTACATTTGGAAAGCAAGGAAGACAGGAAGGGAAGAAGGAAGAACTGAGAAAAATAGCGGGCAGTAAGAAAAATTATGCAGGAAAAAAAAAAATCTATGAATGAAGA
The DNA here is from genome assembly GCA_024605025.1 of Megaceryle maxima. NCBI lineage: Eukaryota > Metazoa > Chordata > Aves > Coraciiformes > Cerylidae > Megaceryle > Megaceryle maxima. Next base: position 11,368 of record JANHGN010019553.1, on the reverse strand, counting down.
AAGGCAACCTACCAGACCAGAGCCAAAGGCCTGTTAACGAAACCAGAAAAGTAGAAAATCCCAAACCTAGAATTCTGAAGCTGGCTACACATCACACACAGCTGCAGTGATCTCCCTGGAGAGGGCTCCAGAGTGTGTGCAGGCTTTTTGCTTATCTCAAGCAACAAAACTCAAGAAAACAAGGGTCACTTTGCAGCCTGCTCTTGAAAGCTACTCTCTTTGCTCACCTTAAAAGATTCTGTTGGGCCACCACTTTATACACTCTCATGGAGTGTGTGATGAAGCCAAAGAATCCCACAGACTGCATTAATCTTTTGGTCACTGAACAGGAGCTGCTGTTCTCAAGTAGTAAAGCTTCCAGCAGCTCAGATATTGCAGCCAGAGTCTATAAATGCTGAAGCAGCCATTCAAAGAAGGCTATGAAGCAAATGAATTTTACCATGCATACAGAACATTACTGTGAAGTTATGTTTTCAGTCATACATCACCTGGCTTCTCATTCTGAACACTACATGCTGAACCCGTGAATAATCAGTTTTTAAGAGAGAAAGTAAATCCAAGTAGAAAGTTTCAAATTGAAAGGAAATAAAACTTACTGTAATTGGCACATCTTTTGTTCCTGAATTTAATAAATGCAGATTTAAAATTTTTGGCAGATCTGTTGGAGAAAAAGACACCTAGATATTAGGCTACTTTAACATATGCACCTTATACAAGTCATCTGCACTAGCTGTTTTTTCATATAAATCCACTGCTGTTCAGGTTGAAAATGTTACAGATGACAGTACAGTCAAAACAGATAGTCCCAAGAATCTGACACACTTAACTGCATTCTTAGGTGTTCCATGCTTCAGCTAGCCACTTGTATACCTAACATATTAAGAAAGAAACTGGCTAGAAATACTACTACGAATGATTTTTACCAGATGCACCAATATTCAGCAGAAACTAATCTTATTTGAAAATTTCTACATGTTAAATAAGTTGCAAGGAAAAGTACTTTGGAAGCCACCCCTTCTTTCAGTAACGAGTTCCTTTAACAGTTTCAAGATACCTTCAGTTTTACTACTTTCTGCCTTATATATTATTTTTTTATTCCATTAAATATTAGTTTCAGATGTTAGGCACAAATATGTAAGCTGCACTAAAAAAAAAAAAAAAAATCAAATTTGTTACTTATGATGAAGTTTGAACATTTTCACTATTCCCAGTGTCTACAATTATCAAAACCTAGGCAGATGTAAAGCAAGCCTTCCAAGCAAGTTCAGAAATGAAGCAAACTGACAATGGCTTTCAGACTAAGCCATGAGCAACTGAGTAAGACTAATGTCACTGCCAGACTTACAACTGGACGTGCAAACCACCGTTGGCTTGTGCACACCTCAAGTATACGTGCAGGTGAATCCAGCTGTGCAGTCACAACACGTCATCCCGCTTTGGAAACTGGCTTTTAAAGAGCGTCGTTCCCCCGTAACCCCGGACAGCACCACGGTAACGGGGCTCTCCCCTCACCACCCTACTCCTGACAAAGTATTCTGAGACCTGAAATATAGCTCACCTTGTGTCCGTAGTGTCCCAAAATCTAGCATTTCTGTTGAGGAATAAATTCCTGGAGCTTGAAGGAAAAGGAAAAAGAAGTTACCATTATTCAGCTTTATTAACTTTCAGCATAAGAAGTTAAAACCAACCCAAACCCACAAAAAAAACCCAACAGCTTTTCTACAAACCTGTTGTAACTTCTACTTCAACAGGGAGAATGATAAATTCTGTGTTGTCGGAGGCATTTGTTTTTATTCTAATGAAGGCTGTGTGATTATCTGCTTCTCTTGAAGAAAAGCTGGCTCTCATCACTCCTTTTGTTTCATAGGGAGGTATTTCCTGATAAATAATCAAAGGACATCTATGAGAGGGCAGTAATTACAAAAAAAGCTGCCAAATGAAAATATTACCATAGAAGCATTAATTAGACTTGTATATAACAAGTATACTGTATATAAAAAACATAATTGTATTAAGAGAAAAAGCTGCAGTAGCAGCAGAGAGAAGCACCATGCTATTAAAACTACCCTGAGTTTAGGAAGGAGTTGTAGTCATCTAATGCGACACCGATTTACAACAGGCGTATGCAAGAGGACTCTCGTGTCCCATTTGATTAAGTTTTATGTATTAACACTGTGGTAAAAAGACAGGGGGATAAACTGTCAGAGTCTACCAATCATCACAATCTATCCATAAAAGTGCTATTGAGTGTGGTAACAGGAAACATTGGGTTTGCATTTTCTAATTGGGTTTTTTCCCCCCCCAAGCAGTCACAAGTCAAACAGTTTCAGTGCAAAACACAAACTGAAACAGTACAGAACTGCAAGTGCCCAGAAGCTTGTGGAGCTCCAGGTTTATTGCTCACCAAGCAATTTACAGCAAAAAGTCAAGATGTGGTTTAGTTTCTGCACCAAGCCTATTCCAGCAGTTCCAATTTCAGGGTTTGAAAAACAACTCCTCCTGTATTTGCTGGACACAGCTTCAGCACAAGACTTGCTTCAGAACCATAGCTGAACACTGCATATTCTTCCCCAGCACATTGCAGAAGGGCTGGGGAACTGGATTTACACCCCACCTCCCCTCTTGGTTTTAAGTTTTGTTGGTTTGGGTTTTTTTTTTCCAAATAGAAGATTAAAATCTTGATTTGAAATTTTGAGCTTCCACTTTATATGCAATTCAATGTGGCAGAAGGATTTTTCTTAAGGAGCAATCCTTGTGTCAGTTGATGTTGTTGAGGTTGACAGGTTCTTCCTTTTGTGTTTTTGATGAAGGCAGCTGGATAGGATGCCATGCAAACAGGTGCTGATCGTCCCAGACATCTCTCTGGTGCTTTCTGTAGTGCAAACTCCCACCAACCCATTCTGGATTCCACTGCACGACGACTGTTCAGCTGTTCTTTAAAAGCTGTTGATTATCAAAGTAACTGATTTCAACTGCTACTACTTGGCGAGTCCCTGAACTAAGAAGCTTGGGAGTTCAGTTTTCACTCTTGTTCACAGATGTAACATAACGCAGCCGTTCGTTCCCATTTCAGAAGATTTGACTCTTCCATATGTGTGACCAGGGATCCAAGGTTTGCCAGATTCAGGAAGTGCCTTTGGACATACTCTAGCATAGGCAGACTGCCCCATCCAATCATCCAAACCTGATGTTTGATGATGATGTGCATCCATATACCACAGAATGGTGGGGTTGGAAGGGACCTCCCCAGGTCATCGAGTCCAACCCCCCTGCCAGAGCAGGACAGAACTAGAGCAGATCACACAGAAATGCATCCAGACAGGGCTTGCAAGTCTCCAGAGCAGGAGACTCCACAACCTCTCTGGGGAGTCTGGTCCAGGCTCTGTCACCCTCACAGGAAAGTTCTTCCTCATGTTGAGGTGGAACTTCCAGTGCTCGAGCTTGAACCCATCGCCCC
>JANHGN010019552.1:41897-58000 GCA_024605025.1 Megaceryle maxima | reverse complement strand
AGGGGCAGCTGGACACCCAGCCACACTCAGCTGCAAACTAGATGGGGAAGTGACACACATCCTGTACACTGAAAAGAAGTGAAAAAAACCCTAACGAACAAACAAAGTGAAAACGCTAATGCCACTAAGGGCAACTCCCAACTACAAGAGCATCTAGAGAACAGTTTCTCACCATCCAACAAAAACACACACACAAAAAAATCAGAGGTCAGGTTGCTGGTGGTGACGACACAGTGAGATTAACACTTATGCTGGGAAGAAACAAGCCCAAATACTCAGGCAGGATTGACACAGTTCTGAAGAGGGATGTACACTCTGAGCTTTAGGCATGGTGTAGATTTTCCACTGGCCTTAAAACCACATGAAAACAGCCAGCAATCCCAGCTACACCCGAGCCCTCTGTTGTCTCCCCACCGATGGGGTAGTACAGAAATGGCACCTACGGTTGCTTTTTAGATGACAGATGAAATACAGTGGCTGTTTCATTCATTTCAAGAGGGGCAAGTCGATGGGGATTTTCTCGAGAAAAGCAATCCCTGAACTTTCTGACATCATCAAAAGAAAGCTGCCTGCCAAAGAGCTGCACAAAATCCGGCAGACAGCTGGAACTCTGTCCCAGTGAGTGATGTCCCACCGCCCAAGGGTATCACTTGGCTGGCGAGCTTCAACAAGAGAAGAAGACTCCAATAAGAGTTTCCGTCTCCCACCAGCTCTGGTTTTGCTGGGAACGCTGGGATTTTTTGGTGTTTTGGGAAAAACAAAACAAAACAACACTGCTCTTGCCTTTCAGGCCTGCGGGATCTGAGCTTTGGGGCTGTTTTTTCTTTCTCTTTGTTTGCATGCTTTCTGCCCGAAAAGCTTTTCTGCAGCTGCAAAAAAAAAAAAGGCACATGAACCAACACCAACCAAAGAAAAGAAATAAAGGCAACAAAGCCGAGGAGGCGTCGCCACACCCTGGGGATGATGCCCTGAGATCCTGGAATCAGATGCCAGGGGTAACAGGGAAGAGCTTCCCAAAGGAAAGCCGCCCGCTTGCGCACCCTCCCCCAGGACCCTCGATCGGCCCCGGCAGCACCCGACGCTGCTCTTCGCTCCCCCCATGCCGCCCTCTGCGCCACCACTGCGCCCCGGCCCGGCCCAGCCCAGCCCCGCCCGGCCCGGCCCGGCCCGAACCTACCGAGAGGCGGCCACGGCCCCACCCCCCGCTACGCGGTCCAGCTAATGGGAGAAAGGGGCAAAACGTCACCAGGAGCGCCCTGGACACCCGGCAGCCAATGAGAGCGGAGCGTGGGGCGCGCACCAGCCGCGCAGCCGCCACCGCTTCCGGCCCTGCTCCGGGGGGGGCTGCGCTCCCGGCTCTGACCCGCACCCCGCGCTTGGCCGCCTCTCCCCTGACCCTGCAGGGTGGCTAAAGAACTGGCCGCTCCGACCCGGGAAGTTGATCCCCCCAACCCGGGACTGGGGGGCGCTGCCCGTTGCTGGAGCAGCGTCGCCTCCGGTGCCCTTGAGGAACTTGTTACAAGTTTAGGATGTTTCCTTTTATCCTGTGTATTGAGTTTCCCGGGGCTGAGCTGTGCCTTGGCAGCCTTTGCTCCTCTCCGGGTGTTACTGCGCTATTTCTGGGGTGGAAAACCAGCTAAAAAATGGTATTGTGGCACCGATAACTGTGCACATAGCAGCAAATAGATTTTAGCACCCTACAAGGGTAATGCAAAGCCCTTTCAGCAGTAGGAGCAGCTTGGAGGATGTCCCCTTTGGGCAGCTTTCTGAATAGATCCTCACATGGTGCTTTGAAGCAGGCTGCTTTGGGGTTTGTACCCAGACGGGCCCTTCTGCAGATGGAGTATGTGCATAGTCTGACAGGTGCCCATGTCCCATAGAAAATACAAATCCTGCCCTTGTTTCTGTTCATAGATTCTGGGTTTTGTCTGTGTCAATCTGGTCCTTGATCTTATTTCTTAGATAATTTGATAAGGGGCAGGATGGGGTGGACTAGATGACCTTTAAACCAACCCAAACCATTCTACGATTCTGTGATTTCCTAGAAGTCAGTTATCTGCCAAATCACTTAATGAGTGGCATTGCTGCCAGCTTTAGACCATGAAGGACCAAAGACACATCTCTGGTTCGCTCAGCAGGCTCGTAGCAGGATGAGTGACACAGCCCAGGTGGTGCTTCAGTCTGCTGGCTGCACTCCCCATCACCACAGCATACTCCAGCTCTGCCATGCTGTGTATTGTGGTCCAGATTACCAGCTGCTGTGACCCAGGTTTATTCTACAGACCTCAATGGAACCAGCCCCATTTATCATCCTTGCTTTTTCTCTCTGGAGAAACAGTTGGGAGTATCTTTTTCAGGCTGCTTCAAAAAGCAGAGCTGTAACGCCTCAGTATAGTGTATTGCAGTGCACTCAGAACTCACATCGAAGAAAAGCCCACATCATCCCTGTTCCTGTGTAATATTTCTATACTTGGGACTTCTTTGATGAGTATTACAGGAGGTCTTCTGGAGGCCTGCACATCCGCCTGCCTCAGATGCACACTTTTGAGAGTAGCATTTTGTTGGAACTCACACAGGCAAAGCTCTTGTGAAAGAAAAGTACTTTTACAATGTTGTTTATTGCTTATTCTCCAGGGAGCCAGTTGCCTGCCAGTAGAGGCTGTGCTGGTTTCAGGTGAGGTGAAAGGCTAAAGCAAACACAGATGGGCCATGATCCACACCCGGGCTCAACTGTTTGTAGTTAGTTTAAATGACTTGCAAGCTGCCAGACATTGTTCTTGGAGCTGAATAGCACTCGGCTGTGGTCTCAGCCCAGGCAGGAAAGGTTCAAGTTGTGTTCCGCCTCCAATGAAATGAGTGCCAGGATGTCTGTGAGAACAGCCAAAGTGCTGCAATATCTCTCCCCTCTCCTTCGGCTCACAGTGAGAAGGTCTCAATAGCAAAGGAGGGAATAAACTGGTGATCTAAAGAAAAGATTATTAAAAAGAATCAGGGGAGTGATACATATTTTCTTCCGGTAACATCTGTCCCTCTTTGTTAGGAACTTTGCCAAAGAGAGAATAGCTTATTTGATCTCTAATACAGGGTCAAACTGAGACAAACTCCCACCCAAAGTCACTCAAAGCTGGCAAAGACTAGTATGGAAGTTTCCTTGCAGATTTGAGACTTCGGTATTCTTTCAAACTTGTGTTTTTCAGACAGAAGCAAAGACAAATGATTTTGCTGCACCTGTGTGGATGCAGTAATTCAGCAGTAATTCCCATATCTGTGATGTGAATTAGAGCTTGCTTACGATAGTCAGATTTGAAAGTGATGCATTTTCTAGTATATGAGAAGCTGGGATAAGACTCCATTTACTTTAAAACTTTCTGCCTCCTTGGTGAGGATATCCATGGTTTTGTACACAACCAGCTCCATCAGGAGCACCAGCTCTATGTATCCTGAGCCCATATATTTAATATGCCCATAGTGATGATGTGCTTTATAGAGAGTTTTCAGCACATCAGTTTGTAATTTCTTTCTGCCTCAGTCCCACACTATAAGCTAGACAATTAACACTGTGACGAAACCTGAAACCTGGATGTGTACCATATGCTTTTGCATAGCATCTGCACGATTTTCTGCCTCAAATTTCAGTCTCACAATGAAAATGTTTAGGTTGGATGAGATGTCAGCAAGTACAGGGCTTGGACTTGACCTATTTGTTTGTACAGCATTGCTAGCAATGTTGATACAGTGAAAGGAAAAACTGGGTTTTGCCATCTTTTGGACAGTCCTATTGTATTATCTGCAGGGAGGATTTACCTGCCCTTGGAAAATTATTCAATTTCTGATGCTGTGCCTTAGCACAAACAGTTATTATGTGTCACCTGTTAGTACACCTTCCTATCTTCCAGTGTTGTTATCATCAAGGTGCGAAGCAGTTGCTACAAGTTTTCTGTGCTTCTGTTGGCTGCATTAAAGCAATTGACATTATTCCTCTTCTGTGTTAAAATTGCTCAGGCACCGACTTATAAAAATACCTGTGTTGCAACCTGACAGTGACACGTTCCCCACTGCTGAAGGACAGGCTGGCTTGCAAACTCTCTCACACGTGGTTCTGGGCAGGAGCCACCTTTGTACAAACTGCTCAGGACTCTGCTCACTGTGTACTTGCTCTGCCTAACCCCTCTCTGAAAGGTGTTTGGAGGGAGAGGTTCTTCTATTCTTGAGGCTAAGAACACTCTTCTTGTCCTCAGAGGTCAGGATTTCCACGTCTTGGACTATTCCCCTTTTTCTCCTCTCAATTCTCACTCTTTGGGCCACGTTTCTTTGAAGCTCACGACCTAAACCTTGTCCAAAACTCCAGTGTGGGCTTGGCTATGTTTAGGCAAAGCCAAAGTGGTTGTCTGGGCTGTGTTCCTCTTTACACACCCTGGTATAGTATTTGCCTTATTCACAGTGCAGGGTATTTGATTAATTCTTCTGACTGCTAATAACTTGGTGATCTGGCTCCTTAATCTACTCTTTTCCAGCAGTATTAGTGCAGTTAATTACTCTCATATAGATTAGCTCTTTGCAGCCTCTGTTGCCCAGACCTTCTCTCAGTTTTTCCATTGTTGCTGAATGAAGGAATTTCAACCCTGCACTTTTCCATGTTCTCAGACCTTCTCCTCCAGGTGGGACCTGCAGATTTTCTCTTTTCCAACCTTTGTGTCACTAATCATCTATTTATGTTCCTAGACCTCCAGTAGGCCCCTGAGTAATCCAGTTGTTCAGCTGTACAGTCACCCTAGTAAAGTCTAAAAAGGCAAGTTCAAACTCAGCCATGTTGCTTTAGCTTCTTTTTATAGTCATGAGAAGACTCATCGAAAGCCTACAAACTTTCCCTTACTCTTCCAGGTCATCATAGCTACTGATTCACTTTTACTAAGTATTTCCTACAAAAGGTAGCTGCCACTTTTTCTTCCTGGAAATATGACTTAAGCACACCCAAAGCAGGTGACAAATGAAGCATTAATGAAGGATAGAGGAAAAACTAGAGTAACATCCATTTTAGTGCCAACTTTGAAGCACAGAACAATGAACCCTGGTGCTAGCAGCTAGCAATTTCAGTTCTTTACCACTTGGTTGCTCTGCCGGACAGAGTGGCAGGATTTAACCCAAGAAAAAGGTCAAACAGAACTTGCACTTCCCTCTTCTGGCCACACGATGTACCCATCACACCACAAGCAGACTGGCTAGCGTACAAGCAACAGGAGACCCAGGCACAAAGGCAGGTGTTTCAAGTTTCCATATGCCCCCAAAAGCATCTCTTTATCCAGGCCCTCTAAAACACCTACACTGCTGCAGATCAGGGCTAGGTGCTGTGGTGCAGAAGGGGATGAGTAGGATGGTGTCGGTGTGGTCCAGACACTTTGCCTTTCCTCTTGGTGGATGGAGGTGACATATTGCTGTGAAATAAATAGGAGCCAGATGGTCAAGAGGTGGTGGCAGATTTTAATCAATGTGAATTATAAGGGACAATGAATCATTAGGATTAATTTTGCCTTTTATGTGAGATTTTGCTGCTGCTTTCAGTGGGGAATGTAAGGTGTTTCTTTTTCATTCTAATTGCTGCGATGCCTTGGCCCTTTGTCACTTGTATGTTGTCCTCAGCAAACCCAAAAGGCTCTTCAAAACCAGAGCTGGGATCTGCAGGAACCAGTCAGTAGTGCAGAGATTTGTAAAAGAAATACTAGGATTGGTATGAATGAAAATCTGTTTATGTAAGCATCAGAAGAAACAGCAGAGCAGGGGGGTTAAGAATGTCTTGTATTCATAACAAATCACACCACTTGCATCAAAAAATTTTGAGACTATGTTATTTTTGTCAAGCCCAGAAGGTCTGCATGCTGATAAGACCATAGGATACACAACTCACTTGTGAAAGACCCTCCTCTCTGATAAATTCCAGCTGCTACCCTGCCTAACCAGTTTAGGTATCTTCTGTAGTGTGACAGCCCAACTCTTTAACATCCAAGATGCAAGAACTTGCAAGAACAGCAAGTTAGCTGTAAGCTCACCAGACTATTTTCATGTTTAACAACTCATGAGATTCCTGAGAGGTCCAACATACTTGTGTATTTGCTTGAATGCTCATAATGGGGAGATAGATTTTATTTTCAACAAGCTAGCATCAGTCTCCATATTTGAAAGATGACCTGTTAGCACAGCTGTACTGCACAACCTGTTTGACTCAAACCATTCATTTCACAGCAGGACAAAATGGTGTTTTCATTTAACTAACTCAAAAAAGCACTTCCCTATAATTATATATCTACCTTAATCAGATAAACTGTGGATTGGAGGGAAAAGAAAAAAAAAAAAAAAAAAAAAAGGAGTAATCTGCTGCTTGGCCATAACTGGCTTTCCTCTTCAAATATTAAGTTACAATAACAGGGGCTTTTGTTATAAATTTATTTGTAAATGCTTTTCTTCATGTGAACTAAACAAATGTGTGTGTCGTGTGCCTAGCTTTTTAGAAGGAAGAAGTGAGAAGCATTTTCCCTAAAACTCTGTTTCTTTCAAAAAATAGATGAAATTATTAAGAAATTGGACAGCATGTGGCCAGATTGATAGGTGGTAGTAGAAAACCAAAATAAAGTAATTGAACTTTAATTAGAACTTCTTCAAACTTTTATCTCTTTGTTGAAATATTGTAAGAAACTTTATCTATTTGTCTGTAATAATGCCCAGCAAGCTCTAAAAATGTCTGACTTGAGTCAGCTGGGACTCAGACTAAGGCTTGACTCAGTTCTCATTAAAGACAAGCAATCATTCCGTGTTTTTCCACAGGTCTCATAAAGCTTCATGTGTTTCAAATGGCTACTGCTCTGACAACCACCACTCACTGCAGAAGATTTCAGAAAATCTTGTTTTAGGCAGCAGCCCCCTCTATATCCAAAGCTGACACTGGAATGGCTAGAGGCTAAGGTTCAAAAGGACATCTCTGCTGGTCTAGCATTCCTCTAGGTATCTCCTCAGGGTTTCAGCTAGGAAGTGAGAAGACAAAGACACAACCAGATAGGCTTTTTGGAAACCACAACATGATGGTTTCATAAAATTCATAATATCAGTTGCAATTTGTAAGTCATATGTGCACAGGTCCTTCAAATTGTATTTCTTTCCTCTGCTGCTTGAAATTCTTGTAAATTTAGCACCTTTGTTTATTAGTTCTAAGACCAGAATTTAATGCTTGAAACTAACAAAATACACTTACATAGTAGATTTTTTTCAAAATTTGTGGTGTTGTGTTGTGCATCACAGGATAAAATCAACCCTGTGGAGACATATATATATATATATATAAAAGCTTTTAATTGAAAAGCTGTATCAAACCCACTTTGATAGCAAACCCAGGCCCTCAATTCTGGAATCAGAACACTGCTCAGAGTGACAACATGTGTCAAATGCAAAATTACTCTCAACTCATCAGTCTGGTTGCCTACTGCAAAGGATTTGATACATGATTTCTCCCACTCTTCAATCTTCCTCCAGGGAACAAAGTTCCATTTGCTTGGCAGAATAGGCAGTGGGTCTGTCTGTCAGCTCTTCTACTCCACTCTGGCACACATCAATAACCTATATCAATATACCTACTAATCTGGGCTCTCCCAAAGGCCCTTTAGGACAGAGTACCTGTGTAGAGGGCTTGGAGAAATGCTACCCTGCATAGGCTTGCCCTGAGCACTAGGGAAATGGAGTGATATGCCAATGATCAGTGACACCAGCATGTTGGCAAAGGGCACTCTCTGGTAAAGTGGACCTGAATATCAAATTACACAATCCTCATGTAGGGGAATCTCCAAAGGAGTCACAGAGTTTGCCTGAGATCCTGGTCCAGCAAGACCACCCAGTTGCCTATGCAAGGTTGATCCAGTTAAGAGGCTAGGTCTTCTCTAAACAAAGATGGAAACGTGAATTCTATTCAGGGTAATTATTTATTTATTTATTTATTTCAGATTGAGAAGCTACATAAAGAAATATACATTTCCATAAGAGAAGGGAAAGAGAGCATCCTATTGTGTCACCCTGGTAATACAACAAACTATCTCTGCCTGCACCACAGGACAATTTTCTCCCTGGGCAGGCAGGGAGAGTTTGTAAGCTGAAGGATACACTACACAATAAACATCTGCAATATCTACCCCAGGGTCACACACACCCCAGACACAGCAATATGGTCTTTTGTATATGTGCACTGTTTTCGGTAGATAATAAAAAGGCTGATACAGAGTCATGTGGACCAAACCCATAGCTTTAAAAGAGGAACAGTTACAGATGTTCACAAGGATCAACACACCCACATGGCATACGTACTTACTCGATGGAGTGTTTACTCTAAGCACTAGGTTTTATCTGAAGGCAGGTACCTTTGTATTAGTGATACTGGATTGTACTGGAGCAGATGGCAGTGAATTTCAGAGTTCATCTGTCTGTCATTTTATTAAAACAATTAATCAAATGGCTTAGCATATAAAAATACAAGAATCCTCCCTCCTAATAAGAGCAATTTGTGTTCACGTAGAAATAAAAGCACACACGCATCAGAGACAGAAGGGCTGACAGAGTTTACAGGATAAAAAAAGACAGGGACACTTTCCCTGTCCCATACCAGGGCGTTGCCTTCTCCCTCCTGTCTCCAGGGCTAATGGAGTCTCTCACCTTTGGTGTATAGTTACATTTGAAAACCAAACAGCAGCTTGGAATTTGTCCTGGAGGGAGCCAGAACAAGGCACCTTTAAAGATAGTAAGGCAGATTGCATACCTCTGCTGCAGGAGAATCCTCATGTCTTAGGGGTGGTCCTGCTGTCTAGAGGGATTAATCACAATCTAAGTAAAATCTTCACCCTCATGAAGCGTGAGTGAGTTGGTCTGTTTGCTGTAAGCAAGAAGCAATTCAGAAAGAGACATTCACCTCCCATTAACAGAGGTACGCTCAGCTATTTGTAGTGCTACACGTGGTCTCCATGCTGTTGAGTATGTGCTTTGTGGATGACCTTCCAAAAGCCTAGCCAGCTTAGTAATAAAGTCTAAATAACAGTATATTCCTAAAAGATTGTAATATTTAGGGATAGCAAACAATGACATTATTTCCCCACTGATGTCAGGAAAGTAATACCCACACAGCATCTTTTGTGGGGCAGAGAAGGAAAGCAGCCAGGGCTGGGCTAGCTTGGTCACAATTATTTGACTTAAGTGTAAACTAGCATTAAGGTTAGTGCCTTAATGAAGGTTTTTCTGCAGCCCAGGCCCTCCTCCAAAGCTGAACCTACATCTTCCATCCCCTCATAACAGGCTGTCAGACAGTCTATGACCTCACATGGGACTAGAGTATCTTTTAAATTTAATCTATGCACTATTGGAGCATGGTCCTGATGGGGCCTGGGAAGACTCCAAGGGCACGGCAGACTCTGCAAGAGAGATACAGAAAAGGAAAACTGATCCACAAAATGAGGAATTTCCTTCTGCATCAACACTGAGCATCTAGAAAACACATTTTTCTTATGGGAGGCACCATGGCACATAAAATGCCTCTAGATACAGCTAACAAGTTTTTAAAGTGTTCCTTTACTGTTGCTTTACCAAACATGATCATGTTAAGAGGACCAGACCAAACCTCTGTGCTTCTTAGGAGGTATCATCTCTATCAGAAGACCACAGGCCACTCACTGAAAGCTCAGGAAACTACACTAATGCACACCAGCGAAGGCCTTGGCTCATCCATGCCAAAGGTGACATTCCTTCCAGTCCTTAAAAAGGCTACAATCCAAACCAGTTAATATTTGGAGTAATTTTTTTAATGGTTAAGCACAGTTCTTTCTGTGGGAATGTAAACCAAGGGGACTCAGGCATGTGCAAAGTTTCCTTCAGAGAAGATTTCTATTGGCAATTTCCTTCTGCAACGTGTAATTGCAGTTAATTTAAGTTGCACCAACATGGTACATGCAGTTTAATTTCACTTACAAAATACATGCTTGCAAAAGAAGGGTATTACTTTCTCAGTGAGGTTATCAGAAGAAGCAAGCAAAAGCTATCCTAAGTAATATCCAATACAAAATTTCTTGGTCTCTATGGCTTAAAACCACACTGCTAACTTTGCCTTACAACAGGGTTGGCTCACAATTCACTTCCTCGTGGTGGTTTCTGATAGGAGATCTGCTTGCTTTGCAAACAGTGTAGGTGGCCTTGGGAAAGACAAATAGAGATGTTTCTTTAGCAGGACTTCAAGAGCAGCTGGCCCGCTGAAATGTCCGCAGTCCTCACCTCCTGCTGACACTGAGATCAGTGGATAAATCCAAATGACATTTCATAGCTGTTGGGGATGATATATCTGCTGACACTGAGGTGGACCATACCATGAATTCTTGAATGAAAGAGATTTTCTTCTTTCTTTTCTATTAAAGAAATCCATGCTAGTGGGAAGATAACTCTCCCACATCTGCAATTCTTCCCTTCCATCCCTTCAAAAAGAGAAGTTATCACCCTGCATGAACACATTATTACTACTATGGTATCAATGCTTTATTTATAAACCCCTAGGCATTAATTTTTTTAAGGAAGGTGCTAATTGTTAGCTAACAATGAACTTGACTTCAGGATTCAAGATCTGCTCCTAGCCTCCTTGGTAACTTTTCATGTGAGTTGAGAAAGCGTTCCTTGTGAAGCTGTGAAATGGTGCCTGCTGGTCACAAAGGTCTGTAAAGTCCAGATGCAGAGAATGAATACCGTGTAAACATTAACTTCCCAAGCTGGTGCTCAGATGTGAAGACAAGAGCTACGGGAGCCAAATAAGGCTCTTGATAGCTTTAACAGTAAGTTAAAATACTCAGTGGCAACTGTCTCAATGTGTTGCCCAATGCCCAGAGAAAGTTTCACATCATTTCTCCTCCTCCCTGAAATTGAGGCAGCAAGTGAGCATGGCTTTCATCAATATGCTCTTGTAGATAACAGGGTTGTCTTTGTCCTCTGAGAATAATGGCTACCATACATATATCTGAGGAGCATTTGTCCAAGCTATCCTGCAAGGAGAATGGGGGTCAATCCCTGATCCAGAAGTGTACTGTTATTTCTCTGGGGTCACGGCTAGCAGTTACAAACAGCTTATCAGAGCTCCACACTGACACACGAAGTCCAGCTGGAGAGCTGTAACTAGTGGAGTCCCCCAGGGGTCAGTGCTGGGTCCAGTCCTGTTCAACATCTTTGTCAATAGCATTGATGATGGGACAGAGTGTCTTCTCAACAAGTTTGCTGATGACACAAAACTGAGAGGATTGGCAGATACACCTGAAGGCTGTGCAGCCATCCAGCCAGACTTGGACAGACTGGAGAGCTGGGCAGAGCTGAACCTAATGAGGTTTAACAAGGATAAGTGCAGAGTCCTGCATCTGGGGAAGAAGAATGAAGTACACCAGTAGAGACTGGGAGGTGATCTGCTGGAGGGCAGCCCCATGGAGAAGGATTTAGGAGTCCTGGTAGACGACAAGTTCTCCATGGAACAGCAACGTGCCCTTGTGGCCAGGAAGGCCAATGGTATCCTGGGGTACATTAAGAAGAGCGTGTCCAGCAGATCGAGGGAGGTTCTGCTCCCCCTCTACTCTGAACTGGTGAGACCTCACCTGGAGTATTGCGTCCAGTTCTGGGCTCTCCAGTTTGAGAGACAGGGATCTGCTCAAGAGTTCAACAGAGGGCTACAAGGATGATTAAGGGACTGGAACACATGCCTTATGAGGAAAGGCTGAGACCCCTGGGGCTCTTTAGTCTGGAGAAGACTGAGAGGGGATTTGATAAATGTTTATAAATATCTGAGGGCTGAGTGTCAAGAGGAAAGGGACAGCCTCTTCTCACTCATGCCCTGTGATAGGACAAGGGGGAATGGATGTAAGCTGGAGCACAGGAGGTTCTACCTTAACATGAGGAGGAACTTCTTTACTGTAAGGGTCACAGAGCACTGGAATGGTCTCTCCAGAGACATTGTGGAGTCTCCTTTTCTGGAGATTTTCAAAACCCGCCTGGATGCGTTCCTTTGTGACCTTTGCTAGATTATATGGTCCTGCTCTGTCAGAGGGGTTGGACTCGAAGATCTCCAAGGTCCCTTCCAACCCAACACCCTGTGACACCACATGCATTGTTGCTCGGTGACAATGTGCTTCAGAAGCATCAGCACTCCGTGTCTGCCTCTCCCTGCAAATCCTAGCCCAGGGCAGTGGGCAGGGATTTGCATCCTGCTACATGCTGGACAAAGGGCAGCAGCCTATTTGATGCTATCTGCATCAAAATACCAAGGAAAAGATGCTCCCTTCAGGTCTTAGCTTCTTTATCCAATTGCTTACCCTGTTGTCTGTGTGCTTATGCTGCAACCCTCCACCTCTTCCTGCTTTTGCTCCACTCTTTTTCACCCAACAAGACAACTTGTCCTTTTAGTTGAAAAGCTCTTTCTTCCACTGAAACTAAACAGAAACTAAGACACTCAATTTAGATGTTGAATCCGTGGTGAGGTCTGTTAATTTACCTGAACCTAAGCTTTCATGGCATGCCAGGTGGAGATGGAAGGAGGCAGATATGAGGGCACCATGCCCCCCTCGACTAAATAGCATCTGCTTTTTGAAGTGCAACTCACACTGACACTGGCTCCCCAGCTTCCCCTGGGTTAGGCCCAGGAAATGCATACACTGGATCTCCTTTCCATCACAGAGTCATTTGTACTCTAGCACGATGCAACTTTGACTTCATGATGCATACTTTGATTAATTTCACACTTTTGAAAAGTTCAGTATTAATTTAAGATTTAGTGCTCTTTGTCTTAAGAGTGCTTTGCAAACACTGTGACTCACTATCCCCCATGTTATTGCCTGTGAGAGACAAGCTAAGTAACTGTGAACAACTTACAGAAAAGGAAGCACAGACAGAGGATTTATGTGACCTGCCTAATTCTGGTCTGTTTATCAGAGGACCAGTCATTACAGTCATGAATGTGACTGACTATGAACTGCCATGGCCCAGCTAAATTCAATGAAGATGTGAGGTTTTTTTCTTTGGTGAGAGTTTGTCTTTTGGTCCTTTGACTTCCCACCTGAGGTTCGCTGCCTGTGGAAGGAGCAGGATTAAAAATTATGATTTCCAACAGGAAGATGCTTTCCTGTGGCTTCAGAAATATGCTATGCTATCAGAGAACCAGAGTAAGATGAACAGCCTGGGTTGTTGACCAACACTCCAAAGAAGTGGTGGGTTTGTACCTTTTGCAAGCTCTTGAGAACATAACCTACAACATATGAAAGAGTGGTCAGTCACAGAAATACCAGGGCCTTTGACTTGGCCGAAAGAAGAACTGCCTAAACACCTCAGTTTTCATTATTCCTGCTGTAAAATACAGAGGAACCCCAGGAGAATGAGTCTAAGAATGGTGACACCGAGTTGTGTCCACCTCAGGCACTGGGCACAGCAAATGCCCGTGCAAGGGTAAGGGAACAGAGCAAGCACATATGAAACCTTCCTGCCCCTCATACTGTCCCCGCAACCTCTCCCCACCTCCAGCTCAGGGCACTGCCTCAGGGCAGTAACAGGACTGCCCAGCAAACACAGAACAGAGGTTGTTTCACCAACTGATTTGCTAAGTTAGCTGGCTCCACACTTCTATTATGTCTGAAGAATAGTGTCTTGTCTGTCACACCCCTGCAGGGGTAGCCCTGGGTTTGGCCCTGGTCTGTTCTCAACACAAAAGCCATCCTGATTGCAAGAGACATCCCCAGAAGGGTTTAAAGTCCTTTGCAATTACTGAATCTTGTACTGCAGTTACCAACTCACCAGCTGAGACTAAGGTACAGCTCAATTCCTGGGAATAATAGGTCTTTACTGAAAATATCCTAATAGCAGCCAAGTGCTGGCACCCTCCATCACTCACTACAGCTTTTCAGGCATCCACAGCCACATCTCACATCACAGAATAAGCACCTTTCTCAGGATGAGAAATGGCTACTTCTCTGCACTTCCATATTTCCAGTCTCAGAAACCTCTGGTAAATTGAGGACTGGAGTAAGGCAGAACACAAACCACTTTCCCGAGGCCCTGCTGGAGCCCTCAAAACATTGTCCACTCTCCCACTTATACCTGAGTCACTGATAGATAAAACCAGCATGGGACAATCCAGGAAATGGGATAAGCCAGGGATGAATAAAGCATGGAGTGGAAAGCCAACCCCAGAGAAGAAAACGATGGTCCAAAACTTCACTGACAAAGAGAAAGTAAAAGTAGAAGGATAAAATGGCATCAGAGACAAAATGGGATTGTACACGCTAAAGGCTTGCAGACTCTTCTCTTCCATATTCCTCTACCTTTCTACCAAAAAGCATTCGCTGTACTGGAGGGGAGGACATGAATTGTTCATAGCCTGCTTTCCTAAGGAGAGAGTTTGTACCTTTCCCAAAAAAAGATTAAGACTGAAGAGAAAAAGCAGTGTTTTCTAGATGGAATTTATTTCCTCTTGGAAGAAAAAGCAACTGAGTAAAGGTTTCCAATTTACAGTCATGCTGTGATAAAACATATGCCTGATCAAGAGACAATGGAATCGAGTACCACACCAGCACCAGATTCGTGGAGTGCCTGGGTGAGAGCAGAGCAGGAACTACCACTGGCGGCACCTGCACTGCTGCTGAGCACCTCCTCAGCTCATAGCCTCTAGAGGATCATAGGGACCCAAAATAGGAAGCTCCCAGTGTAACACACTACATTGCAGGTCCAGGCAGCATCTAAATTGCACAGCCTTCAACAGCCCTTTCATTTTGCTCCCAGTGGCCTTACCTGAAGACCTGACCACCTGAAGCAAATAGCAGGTCTTCTATCTCATTGGGCTTTCAACCAAGATTTGTGTTGTTACAAGGGCAGTTGTTTGTCCCTGCCAAATTATTTAGTCTGAGAGAGTAATACAAGGATCTTTTACATTTGTACCTTAAAAAAGGCAGGTACAGAGCCCTAGAAGATGTGGCATGGCCATCATGAGGATCAGGAGCATCAGAGAAAAACAAGAAATGTCATTTCTGACACAGATGATACAGTAAAAGCCAAGGTCTTCCGAGAAGCAGTAGTTACGCAGCATTCCTGCTTCCATGGGAAACACTAGGATCCCTCTTGCTGCGCACAAATGAAAGAACTGGCACCTTTCTAAGTCTAAAGAAGGGCTTCTGTAAGATTACAGATTTCTGGCACGTTAAGACCCAAGTACTCATGGTTCATATGAACACTATGGCACCTGTTTCAAGGAGGAGTGTTATTAGATTTCCTTGGTTAAGTTTCCACCATGAGAATGATTTGACTTCCTTAAATCTGACTGCTCTAACAAGCTCTACATGGGACTAGACATTCATGTGATGCAAACATGGCAATCCACCAGTGAGGACTGGGAGAAGCATTTTTCAGCAAAGACTCTGAGCTTCTGCATTGCTATTGGAAAAATACTGTGAGGAGTCTGAGGTATTTGCTTTAACGTATAATTTCCTGGAAAGCTACTGTCAGAAAGAATGTGCTGCAGCCTATGGTATGCTGCTACAAGGATGAGGCACAACAGTCAAGCCACAGCACCACAGGTAATAAAGATCAACACAGCAATGTCAAGGTGCTGCTTGTGAGGAAGCTCAGCTTGTGGACTTGCCCAGGCGAGTGTTGTGAGGGCAACAACAGCTTTGGGGTGAAAAAAAAAAAAAAAAAGAGAAATCTTCTAGTGTGAAATAGTGCTGTGATGCTTCCTGGGAACTGTCATTTCAGTGCAGCCTGCGCTCATGTCCTGACCCTGCATATGTCATGGTGAGGGAGAGCATCAGAGGAGCTCAGTGTCTGATAAGGGATAAAAAGTAACTGCAGAATCCACCCCACAGTGAACAGTCATGATTTTCAGCTTCCTTCAGACATACATATACTGCTTTGAAATAAAAGGATTTGAGATTCTGGTGCATTCAGATTTTTAAAATAAATATTTAGAATTAAAAAAACCAAACAAAACAACCCAAACTAAACCAAACAAACAAAAAAACCGCCCAAACCCACAAAAAAACCCCCAAAACACAAAAAACCAACATGGCAACGGAAAGAAA
>JANHGN010019552.1:4166-33799 GCA_024605025.1 Megaceryle maxima | reverse complement strand
AATGTTCATACCGAACAATATCTCTCCCCCCCCCCCCCCCCCCCCCCCCCCCGAAAACTCCATCTCAGCATCATGCTGCAGTCCCAGTATTTTGAGGAACTGTTTTCAACAGCCAGTTACGGATGTGCTGTGTCGCAGGCTGCTGAGAGCAGTGAGACTCTCTACACTCAAAAGTCTCTTTTTGCCATCCCAGGAACAATATTCACACCCGAAACTCAACTCGCTTTGGTGCTGGGATATAATCTGTTTACAGTGACAGGTATAACCAGGCTATAATCCCAAAAGCACAGAAACTCACCTGGAGCAAGTGGCAAAAGCAGTGGCAAGTGGTGTGATGAGTCCTAAGAGAAAACTATACGGGTTTTTACGTGTGAATGCAAAATAAATAAGCGGCAGAATGATTCCGCCATGGATGAAGTGGCCCAGAATAGAGGCGAAGATGTATTTTCCCAGACTAGTCACCAGAAGCACAATATCTTCCATTTCCACAATCTTGCTTCCAACAAGGAACATAATGCCGATAGGTACATACCTGCAAAAAGAAATACTGCCTGTCATTAAGTACAAACAAAAGCCTCAAAAAAACATGCCATTTTCCATCCTGGAGATAACATTCTTCTCAAGAATATGCTGCTCCTTAATGAAGGGTAGTGCCTTACTCACCACACACTCAAGTGAAGCAAATTTGGAAGACCTCACTAACACTCTTGCTTGGTCAAAGGCAAGCTGTCAAACAGGAAAAGCCCTGTTCACCTAGACCCTCAAAAAGGCAGCAGGGAGAATGCTGAAGGGAAGCCAAGCAGGAAGCAGAAATGATGGCAGAAGCTATCAGGACAAGACACTTGTGTGGGGTTTTAAGTCCATCAGGGAAAAAGGCTGGCAAAGAATTGAAGCTAAAGTCACTGCTGAAGGGACAGCAGGTGGTAGGAAAGAAAAAGGAGCAGAGAAAGTGGTGAAAGAGTAGGATCTTGTGCACGTAGTTACGACCAGTAGAAGTATGAAGTTAGGTCATTAAAATTGTAGACATACTGGGTGCCAAGATATTCAGTGTAAGAAACAGCTGTGCTCATACCAGAGAGCTCAGCTAAGAGCTGCTGAAGCATATGCCAAAGACAGCAATTAATTTTGCTACTTTCCTACAACAGACTAAGTTAAATGATCAGGCTTCCAGAACTTCCTTCAGGCCAGCAGCCATGTACACATACATTCCTATGCCTCCTATCTAGAAACATGTTATGTCGCAGGACACCAGCATTTGTTTGAAGTTTCTTTTTGTCAGGAACACGTGGAGCTGCTCCAGGGGAAGGGCCACCTATGAGACAAACCATACCACTGGTCCTAGTGGCACAGCTGGGAACAGCCCTGAAAAGACAGAATTGCCCTTGTGCCCACAGCAGGACAGCTACTAAATGAACTGCAGGAATTGCTTCAGGCTCATTTCCTCTGAAGGTCTACTTGGGATGTCTATGTCTGAGTACCTCTGGCTGATGCTGTCCATGCTCTGTCCATTTCTGCTTTTGAGATTAAGAAAAACTAAAAGATCACCCAGCTCTCTAAAACCCTGCTCCAGGCACACATGTGACTGCAAAAGATCTGTCTGCACATCTCAGGAATAATGCTTTTTTTCTTCCACTCTTCCCTGCAATCCAATGCCCATGTTCAGAGAAGCTGATCTGTGGAGTCGGGACAAACTTCAGAATGTTTGGTTAAGCATGCAAGCCTTAAGGTTGCCCAGATCACTCCCTTCTTCCCAGCCTGTCTCTGCCTCAGTGGTTCTGCAGCTCCTTTTTTCTGTGCAGAGAGCACCTCTTTATGTCCCAGATCAATGTCAGCATCCTTTCTCTGTCCTCCCTTGGCCAAATCTCTAGGGTGGTGCTGCTGAACCTTCCCCACATAGAATTGGCAGCTGCTACAACACAGTGCCTTTGAACTACATTTCTGAATACCCTGATTTAGCTGAGCTCCCAGTCCTGCACATGCTCTACAAGGATGAACACTGGGTTCAGAGTGAAGACTGTACCCTTGAAAATCAGGGCTGGAGAGGAAGGAACTGGAAGTTGAGACCAAGTGCTGCTATACATGAGAGGGCATGTTGAATGGGACTAGATAGGAGTTCAAGCTGCTTTTTCTATTGGTAGTATGATTTCACCCATTCTAAAGTATCCTTTGGCAAGCAAGTGCAGAGTGACAGATCTTGAATAAATACCAAGACTACACAAGAGACTTAAGGAAGGAAAGAGAACAAGAAGGCTACAGTGCACTGCAGTGTTGAGAGTCAGCTGTGGTCCCAATAATCAACCAAGTAAAGGATTATATACCAACTGATTGGCTTGAAGTGTTAGCACCGTAATCAATACAAGAACCACCTCCTATCAGTATTCAGTGCCCAATGAATTATGCCCAAGAATAAAAGACTTAAGCTGCTTTGAGATTGAATTTTTCAATCCCTCATGACAGTGACTAACACAGAGATCTGCCTGTGTAAAATCAGGTGTTTTGTTAAAACCTTTCTACTTCTTAGAAGGAGGAAAATGGTAGGAACGAAAAATGCAGAATGGAGAAAAAAGACCTCTGCTACAGTAAGCTTATAGCTTTTTCAACTGCTTTGGAAAGGGAGTGAGAAACGTGCCACTGTTAATTTGTTAGCTAGCTAACAAATATTCCTTATGAATATTTTTATATTTGTGTATGAAGTATTAGTAACTGTTGGGTGCACAGGAGCAGCACAGGCTCATCCAGCTGCATAAGAAAAGTAATGATACTGCTCTGAGGCACAGATTCATCATACCTGACAGAAAACCTGGTCAGGAGGCTGGTCCTACTCCAGCTCCAGTGGCCTGAATTGCTCTCTAGAGGTGCCTGCCTCCTCCAATGCTGGTTTCCTGCTTAGTGAGAAAATTCAGCATGCTCCAGTTCCTAAAACACAGACTGGTTTTGGTGCCAAAAGCTTTGTGGGATGGGTCAGAGCAACATTCACACCATAAATGCATCTGGACTCCAGGAAGTAACTGAAATAATGGATTTGCTTATTAATAGGCAGGAGACAATTAATCAACCTTAGGAAATACCTACTCTCAGGGACATGAAATGAAAAACAGAAGCATCTCTGGGAAGGAATCACAGACAAGAAACAAACCACTGATCTCTGCTAGTAACAGTAGTTCCTGCTTCACTCAAGAACTTGAAAGATCTTAGTAGAGGAAAAGAGATTTAAAGATCCACAGTGGACAGATGGGGTTCTGTATACATGCAGTCAGCAGGGTTTCTCTCAAACCAAAACCAGTGAGCCGGGCTATCTCCTGATCTCCTTGGATATCTTTCAGGTCAGTACAAGTAACCTTTTGACCAACAGAAAAATGAAGGCATGATGCTACAAGTATGATGAGTGCAAGTGCACTCCAAGCACAAGCATCCCTGGCCTTCACATGATGTATCCCTCACTTTCTCACACCTCCTTTACCTGTTCAATACCAATGTCTTTAGGCACATGATGACAACTAGCCAATGGGCTTCAGCTGCTTTGAAACAGAAAGTGTTCTTCCCACTAATCAATCAAAAAGGAGTCTTGGAGAGGATTTTTAAGCAACCCTCTGAAGTGTATGAGACTGGTATCTTAAGCTGTGTGTGACTGCCTAATCACAGAGCACAAGCAAGAAGAAAAGACCCCATTATGTGACACCATGACATTCACTTTTGCTGTGATGAGGAATCTGGTAGGAAAAAGCTGGAGCGATAGATAAATGGTGAGATTCCTGAACTGAGCATGATACTGTATTTCAGCTGTATCTGCAGTCACACACTTACCACATAATCCAAGAAACCAAGACCATAGTTGCCTCATTTAATGAATTAAAGAAGCGAATCAGATCTTCCCCTTCTTGGCCCAGCTTTTTCAGCGCCACTCCTAAAACCAGAGCGAACAGCACAAGTCCCAGGATATTCATCCCTTCAATCTCAGTACCGACAGGGATCTGTAGAGGCAAAAAAAAATGAAGGCTCATGAGATGCGAGACTTGCATAAAATCCAACAAAAGGGTCACCTCATTCTGTTGCTGCCTGATTGATCTGAAATCAAGAAGCAGAACCTATTTTGGGAAGGAAGAACCTATTTTGTTGAAGGGAACCCAACATACATTCACTAAAGCATACATTCACTAAAGGGCCTGCCACTTCTTCCCCTCATGCCCTTCAATATGATATGCGTGCTCTTAGTGACCTGAACAGAGAACCTCCCCAGTTTAACCAGGACAAGCTCCACTACAGATACAAAACAGCACAGACACCAACCACACATGTGCAGTTAAAAGGCTGAAACTTTCCTCCCTGTTTCCCCATGAGGGAAGATGAGTGTCAGAGAGACCACAAGTATAGGTGGCAGATACTGCTGATACTGACTCCCTAGCTCTGCTTACTGCACCAAGCATCTCTTGGCATCATCACTATGATATTCTAACACCTAAACAAATCCTACCTGCAAAATGCTTGAAACACTCTGGCCCCAAACATGCTTTTATTTCCTGACACCTCTGATGGGAATTTGCTCTCAGAAACTGCCAGCTATAGCGCTTTAGTGCAAGATTTATACCAAGGTGAAAACCGTGAGAAAACAACTGATAGTATGAAGCAGAAAGGGAGGAATAGGGGCAGAGAAAGGTTGTAAACTGTGAAAACTTATTCATTTGTCTACACCAGCCATGAGAAATACAGCGAGAATAGAATACCTGTTCCCCTTCTCAGAAGTCAGGTGGCTGGTGGTAAAAACAAGAAGTTAAAACCAGGACCCACCTATTGACAACACATAGTCAGCTCTCAAGTCTGCTCTACTGGTCCTTCATGGTTACTTCTCAAAGAGAGCAGGAGCTTGTTTGCCAATGTAGTATCATATGAACTGCATGAGTGTTCCTGTGGCTATGTAAAAACACAATTATTTTGACAAGCTATTCACCGCCCCCCCCCAGGTTGGCAGTAAAAGCTCAGTATGTCAAATTGTTGTTTTATTTGGAAGGGCCTGTAAAACACATTAGTTTGTGTACAAGTTTTGGCCTACTGACTAGTTTAAGTAGACACTAGCTCAACACTTGGAAAGAAAAATACATTCTGAGCTAATAGTTTGGAACAAATATTGACTAAAGACCTATGGATAGTGATCTGCAAAATCTGATAAAGCCAGCCTGCTTGAGCTGGTATTTTTCCTTCAAGTATATTACTGAACTGGACTGTCTCTTAGTGGCAGGTGGAATCAAAGTACTGCAGGGAAGGGGATAAAACATAAATTATACACAAAAGCACAAAGGTGAAACTGCTGTTAACAGAAGTGTTTAAAAACAATAAAGGTTCTAGCATTTTTTATTTGCTAGCTACAAAATAATTAGATAAAGGAGCTGCAATTTTTTATGGTACTTGCTTGTTCAGAGCTAACTTGTCAGTATATTTGATTTCCGACTGAAAGAATTGAAAATATAGACAAGGTTCATTTAATACAAGGATAATATGAAAGGTTCAGCTTGGAACTGAATTTTATCATAATGAGTCCAAACTTTTTCCACCCAAAACCCAAATTAAACAAAACCCTAAGAACACTGAATGCTTTTTTTTTGTTTGTTTTCGTTCTCATTCTGAAAAAAATAAGATATCAAACTTTGCTATGGAACAGAAATTCAGTGTTTCAAACTGCTGAAAGTGCCCAGCATCCTGACTTGGATGTTACTGGGAGGGAATTTCATTATACTACTTTATGTTGGTGTTTTGCAAAGCATCTCTGCCCTTTAAACGCCTTCTACCAGAGATTTGCTTCTTAACTCATTAAATGCAACAGTGTGAGACTGAAGCCCAGCAGCCCTCTACTGATTTGGCTTCTCAGAGATCTAGTCTCAGGAACGAGGCAGAAGCCCTGAATCTGCAAGAGGATTGTTCAGCTTCCCACCAGCTGCGTATGGCACACAGGGTCACAGAGCATGAGAAAGTTTGGAAGGCACACCAAAGAACCAGGGCTGGAGCTCCTAGTGCTTAATTTGAAAGGTCACTTCCCTGACTAGTGAAGCCCAGGGCTCTTCTAGGTCATTCAATCCCCACAAGCATCAGCTGCTTCACCTTCTTCAGAGCTATGGGTGCCAAAGACTTGATAAATTTTCTTCTTGGAAAGCTAGAGGTAGTAGTGTCTCCAGTTAGTTACAGCCAGAACACAGGTGGCTTCTCACCTTTCATCTTAACCTTCACAGAGGCCTGTTGTCTATAAATTAGCCATTTCTCCTCAAGTTTCCCTACACCTCTCCAGAATGACAGTACATGGAGAGTTTAGTCTTCTTTCACCCTTGGAGATGTGTCTCTCCACGTTGCTCCTGGCATTGCAATCACTGCTGCTGCTGTTCTCCAAGTGCCCACACTTACTAGTACTTCAAGACTTGCTCTTCTGATTTGGGGACCACCGAGCTCCTGGTGACCTGAGGGAGGACTCTGTGCATAGCCACTAAAAAACTCTTAGCTGCCACCCTGACATCCTTCTCAGGTCTTGCTCTCCCCCTTTCTCCCTGTTGAGACCATTTCTTTACAATGCACAACATTCAGCATTGCCTCCCATTGCCATAGATGTAGGCAGAACTATACAGAGTAATAAGATACTACCAGAAATCATTCCCTGCAAGTAAGAGGACACAATCTGCAGTGTTCAGGGAATTTCACCTCCTTGCAGCACAATATGGTAAGAATCCAGCAGTAAATTCTCAGCAGAAGATCCTCTCAGTTCCAGCCTCTAAAACTGGCAGATGCTGAACAGCCTTTTTGTACTCTTAACAGAAGACTGCATCACCCCAAAGGAGCTGCCAAACCAAGCAGCCTTGTGGACATCAAACAAAAACATCTTTAATGAGAGCTTTGTTCCTGGATGAACTATGGGACGTGCTATTGTTTGCTTGAAATTATATGTTCTGGTAGGAAGATTCATGGAGCTCTTCTGGACCTTGAATCTCTCTGAAGATCCTATTGTTTCTTAGCTCTTGAAAGAAAATGCTTATCAAGGAAACAACTGCTGACATTGAGCTGTCCCAGTAGTAGGTGACTAAAAAGAAAAATGCAGCCATTCACAAACACCAGTTTATGTATTTTTGCTGCTGCCACAAGAGGAACTCAGAGTCCCCTAGAGCTTCCACTGTGCTGCAGATGGGAAACCAAGATAGCTCATGCCCCAGGAAGCCTTGCTGCCAAAGCAACAGAGAGGACGCAGACATAAAAGCTACATAAACACGAGGGGAGCATGTGAAACAACACAAAGGACATGGCTGAGCAGATATCTATGTGCCCCACTATTCATATCATAAGCAAGAGAAGACAGGGCCTATTAACCAGTGGTGGGGAAAAAATAGAATCAATGGAAAGATTTGCTCTGCGCTATTCATATGGAAAGTAGAATCAAATATTCTGCTGAGGAAAGAAAACATTAGAGAAGAGTATCATCTTCTTTCCCTGGAGCCCAATTTCTATCACTATGATACTTTTACTACACATTATCCAAAAATCATACTCTTCCTGTCCAAACTTATCCATAAACTTCTATCCATAAATAATATGGTCAGACCGGTACTGAAACTGAGCTAACATAACCAAGATGATACTTTTTTCTTATTTGGTCCTCTATTCCCTAGAGACAGTAGGGCATCTTCTGGAATTAAAGAAGCTCAGCTCTCGTTTCACTCCAACAACTTAAGAAAACTTTTGAAAAAGTAATTGCAGAAATAACCTTTACATCATAACCACTGGCCAAATCAAGCACAGTGACAAATTCAGAATATTCTTCCTGATACTGTATCAAACAGAAATCTGTTAAGTTGGAAAAGGAAAGAAGAAAACTGAAAAAGAATCTTGCATTTTAAAATTGCCAAAAATGCATTCTCATCTCTTGTGGAAGAGTGATGGTTTTGAGAGAGCATTAAAAAAGCACTTGACATCCAAGCCTACATCAAATGGATACGATTGGCCCTGATCATGCGTGGTTGCCAAGGAGCCTCTATCAAACTTCACACTGAAGATGAATAAGAGGAGTCTAACCTTTCATTTACCTCTGCTTAAATGAAGAATAACTCTACACTCTGTAAGCAAACACATCTAAGGCCTCATTCTTAGAGCCTTTCATACTGAACTTGCATTTTAGCAGCACAAGGCTGCACAGGCACGTACTGCCCAAGGATATAATGGCATGAGAAGGGAATGTTTTTTTGGGATGCATGTCCATGTCAGCTGGGGGTGTACAGATCTGGACTGATGTGATCTTAAGAGGCTTGGGCAGAGCCAGATGCGGCTGCCTTTTTCCCCAGTGAAACCACTCACCATTGCGATAGCAGGCTTTTAAGCAAGGGCTGACTTCTCCCCTGCTTGGCTCTTGTGCCATCCAAGTCACCTGTCACCCTGCCCCTGGTGGGGCTGGTGAAAGTTCAGCCCGTCAGCTGAAAGCAGAGTTCAGAAGCACACCATTCTACATCGCCTGCTCACGCACCACGCATAGTGAGAAGGTAATGAGGCCAGTGCTTCCTGCACTCATGGATATGCTTCAGCATTCCTCCAGATAAGTGTAAACTGCTTTTTCCTCAATGGTTTTACAAACTGGTGGGCAAACCCCAGCTGAGCCCTTACATGACAAATACAAACATTATACGTTTCTTGCCCTATAGGCATTCAAATCATATTAAAAATACAGTAACCCAACATCCGATACTGATCTTAGACATTCAGAATAGGCCTGAGAAACAGAAAATAACCCTGAAAGTCATATCCAGTCTCAGACCTCTCTCCCCAAAATCCCATGAAAGCACGTGAGATACTTCATTTGGAGTAAGGTGACACATCACAGGTTGGGTCTCACAGCATGCTGCCTGTAAGACAATGGTAATTATTGCTGGACTTGCAATATGTTAGCTCTGGCCAATAAAAAAGTTTGATAGCCCTGTGCTGCAGGAGAGATGGCACTTAACAGGATATAGAGCATACCTGGAAGTCCTACAAGCTACATATGAAAGATAACACTCGCTACCTCAACTACATTTGCAAATTAGTTTCCTTTGTGACACTACTGCAATGGCAGCCTGTCCTATAGTCTATAAATTTTACTCCTTCAGACCACTTGTTACTGCTTCAAATGGAATTTCAGCAGCATGGCAACATTTATTTTTTTTTAAAGAGAGCCTTAGGTAGAGGAAAAGTGCTCATTCTCTCCAAACTGTTAATGAAGAGATGAAGAGTAAGGTTTAAAGGACATATTCAGCCCGCTTGATTGCTATTTAATTCCAAGTCAACATAAATTTGTAAACATTAGGCAAGATGTTTAATCAAGTTGGATCAAATAAGACCAGACCTAAGAAAGCATAGCCTAAAAATAAGGTCTCAAGGGTCAGATCAGTTGAGCCCAACTCTCCTACCCATCATAGCTTTCTTGCCTGGCTGTGGGTAACTCAGCTGTCTTGTGTATGTTTCAGTACCAGGCAGAGAACTACTCGCTTCTTTCCAATGACTGCTGGAAAGAATTAAAGACTGTAAAGTAGTCAAATATTACAGTTGACAATGGTTAGTATAAAAACCTAAGTAACCTTACCTTTTCCCATGTGACATTTCCAGAGGTAGTGTTTCTGAGCAGCACCTTATATTCTGTTGCATACTGCAGGTAAGAAAAGAAACCAACCAAACAACATCATGACATTTGTCCATCAGATTATCAATATGACCACACCCTCTAACACTGCACAAGGAAGAGATTACTATTAGGAATACTTTTTCTGAAGACCATACTGTGGAGGCTGAGGAATTCCCCTTTCCTCTACCCTACTGTTGCTAACACACCACACCTTCGCACAGGCTCCTGCAGAAGGTAAGTGGCACTTGCACTGCTTCACTGTTAGAAATGGCAAGGCAGGCATTCAAATTGTCAGAAAAAAAATCTAAAATCTAGGGCAACAGTTTACTTTGATAAATAAGCCTCATGAAAGCAGGGCACTTACCGAGGCTTCTTTTCTTTCCTCTATTATATCTCTAAAGAAAAGCTTATATACTTGCCAATTACCTGTGACAACAGCAGCACAGAGGAAAGGAGGACTTCCTTATTTCATCCTTGAACAACATACAGAACCCTGACACCTGAGGTATCACAGAAGAACCCTTTTTTAATGAACTTTTTGTACTGCTCCTATTTTAATTTATGGCATACAGACTTGTACTGTATTATATATACTTAAAATGGAACTTGATTTTAAGAGTTTGATCTTGTTTTTGATATAAAAGGAAACCCTCAGAATATCACAAAGGCAAAAACTACTGTTCTTCTCCTGTAATATAAAGAATCACTCTGCCCCAGAGCAATATTTTCATCAGTGTCTATCCCAACATTTAAAATCAGCAATAAAAACTAAATGAAAATCTTTTTGGAGCACCACAGTTCCTGGCCATTGATCTAAACCACACCATGTTCTGGTGTCAATAATCATCCTAACACACTTAGTCCTCTGTCAGACCAGAAACCAGGCTGAGCAATCAATCCAATAGGGAATATGATGGAAAATACATTGGAAATATATTTTTACAAATAGAAAATTAATAAAAGCATCAGGCAAGAAGTAATGCTTATACACATGGAGCCTAAAAGTCTTTAGCCTTGCCTGTTCTGAGCCCAGCTTCAAACTGGGTACCCAAGAGTTTCCCAGCTAGTTCCTGAAAAGTTATAAGCAGCTTGGCACAAAGCAGAGCTGCCACTGCTGTCCAACATGGTACCCAAAGTATAAAACTTTAAAGAACATATTTGGTGGAGGTACAAATACGCTTTTGTTTGAGGAATATTTATCAAGATAAACCATTTGCCGTGAAAATTGTATGTATGATTAAATCAGGTGCTTTTAAAAATCCCACCCACTGTAAGTAAATGAACTTCTGGTGTTTTCTACACCATCTTTCTAGTCCTTCTTCCAAAAAGTACTGTCACTTTGTCTGTGCACTACATCTCATTTCCAGCCTACACATATCTTACCGTTCGGAAAGCTGCAGCAACAAGATTCGCAGGAAACAGGTTTCTGCAAAATACAAACAAGAAAATTAAGTATTTCTTGTAGAGCTTCTAAAACAAATGCACCAAGCTGTTTTCTTTCAGAATTGAGTACCTCTGGCAAAAGAAAGCGTATCAGCGTTAGTGAGGTATGTACTACAGAAGATAATCTGGCAGCATGGTGCAGATGTCTTGCTGCATCTCCAGAGGCGTGAATGCCATATTCTTTTGCTCACATGAAAAGCTCCCTCCTTGTCTGTCACATCTAACCATCAGGGTAAGGACACCAGAGGCTATCAGATCATAGAATAATAGAATGATAGGAGGTGGAAGGCACCTCTGGAGATCAGCGAGTCCAACCTCACTGCCAGAGCAGGATGACCCAGGGCAGGTCACACAGGAACAGATCCAGACGGGGCTTGAAACTCTACAGAGAAGGAGACTCCATCACCCTCACAGGACAGAAGTTTTTCTTCGTGTTAAGGTGGAATGTCCTGTGTTCTAGATTGTGACCATTGCCCCATATCCTATCATAGGGCACCTCTCAAAAGAGACCAGCCTCTTCCACTTGACACCCACCCTTCAGATATTTGTAAACATTAATAAGATCCTCTCTCAATCTTCTCCAGACTAAACAGCCCCAGGCCTCTCAGTAAGAGACATGTTCCAGTCCCTTCATCATCCTTGTAGCCTCCATACTGGACACAAAATTCCAGATGTGGTCTCACTAGAGCAGAGCAGAGGGCAAGAAGAGTCTCCCTCAACCTGCTGGACACAATCTTTTTAATGCACCACAGTATACCATTGGCCTTCTTGGCCACGAGGGCACATTGCTGTCCCATGGATAACTTATTGTCCACCAGGACACCACGGTCCTCCTCCATGGAGCTGCTTTCCAGCAGGTAAACCCCTAGCCTGTAGTGGTGAATGCTAGATGGGACGTTCTACACACCCATCAGCCAGTGGCTAAAGAAAGTGGCTTATCCACACCAGCTGCAGCAACAGCTTATAGCCTTCAGGTCAGACAGATTTCTAACATTACTCACGTGATTACACTTTGCTTGCAGCATTAACATGAAGGACAATCCAATCAGCAAAATTCACTTAAGAGAACAGCTTAACTCTTCCACACAACAAGGTCAGTTTCCCTGAGGCAAAGCAGAACAATGTCACACCCTAGAGTCATCTACTACCGCTTAAAGGGTTAAACCAGCACAGATTAAAGTAGGGACAACTTGAGGGAAGTGGCAACATCTGAATTTGGCAGTGCCTTCATACAGAAATGCAAATCAAAGCTTCAAGTTTGTACAGGGAGGATAGCATGCAACTGATCATACACTTCTACTGGGCACCCCGTGTATATGTGCATCTAGGAAGCAACAAGGACAGGAAAAATGGTTAAAATGGACCATGTAAGGAAAAAGTTGCTTCTTGTTGTATTTTTATAGTTGTTTTTAATGCTATCCATCCTTTCTCCCCTTATGGTGGGCAAAGAGCATATGTTCCCCATACCAAATGGCAGCTTTTTTTACTGTGTCAGAAAGCAAAATATGAATAAAAAGCAGATCTCTGGCATCACGACGAGACTCTAGCTGGTGAGGGCAGGAAGGCTATAGGGATACAAACTAAAAATATAAGTATGTGCATCATATGCATGGCAACTCATACAGTAAGGAAACAAAAGACCTTCCTCAAAGCCAGTTAACTGTGGCAAAAAACCATTTGGGTAGCTGCTCCCCATCCTTTCCTGTCAGCTACTTCAATGGGACAGGAGCAGAGACCTGTGTTGTATAGGGGATTGTGACATCATAGCTGGATGTTGTGAGGGTGGGACAGGAGCAGAAACCTGAATTATGCAGCCGCTTCTGATGTCAAATTCGGATATTCAGGAAATGGGACAGGGGCAGAGACCTGGCTTGTACAGGGGATTGTGACATCATAGCTGGATGTTCTGAGAGTGCGACAGGAGCAGAGACCTGTCAACTACTTCAGCCCCTCTCTCTGTTACAAATGTGTTAGGAAGCAGATGCAAAAGGCAAATGGTTGTAAAAATAATTTTGACCCATCCCATATATAAATGGGCTCATCTCAGTGCGGTTTTGACCAAACAATAAAGTGTGCTGATAGGAAAATAAGGATATTTCTTTTTAACTTTTTACAGCAGGATGATTACTTATTCAATAAAAAAAAAAAAAAAGGACTGTATTTTAAAGAAGCAAAGAGATGGAAAAAAAGACTGAAAACCAACCAGAAATGAAATTACTTTTTTTTTTTTTTCCCCTAAATCAGCTTTTCCATCTTGACAAAAGCCAAAAGAAGCAATCGTAAAGCCTAAACAACATGGTTCTCCTATGTTTAAATATGGTCAAGAAACCAAGCCCTCCCTCATTTACACAGTATGCCAGGCACAGGCATACTGTGTAAATACTAACTTAGCTCCAAGCATATACTTAAAGAGATGCCAGCAGCCCTGCTACAGCAAGGCAAGGGGCAGGTTCTTGCTTCAAGTGTGAATAGCACCAAAGCTATTAAAATATGAGCATAGAGAAGCAATTCTTCTTTATCCCTGGAGCACTGGGCACAGGACTTGACTCTGAGGACAGCGAACAGCATTTATGACAATCCACCAAGTAAAAAATTTGGATCTTGGTTCAGCAGTTCAGAAGAAGCTGTGTGTTCTGTTCAATCCAACTTCTAAGTACAACTGACACGTCCCAACAATATGTTTTTGGTTTCAAATCCTGAAGAACAAAATGTGTCAGGTCATAAAAAGCAACCACCAAAAAAAAAAAAAAAAAAGTTTACCTTAGAGGCACGAGCTCTGCACAGACTACACTCATTGCTCACCTAAGATTACTCACTGTGAAAATTAAATTAAGCTTTAATTATGGATGGGTCAGACCGCAGGTTTTTGCCTTAAGGTGGATTTGTGCAAGACCACAGCAACAACTAAAACAAACAGGTCGGGATGCTGCAAGCTCCAGGGAGAGCCAAAAGCTAGCTGATGACCTGCCTGAGCTCATCATGTGTTTGAGCCTGTAGGCTTTGCTCACCATACATGGTGGGGCAAAGTTCACCCACTACAGAAACCCAGACCCAGTGCTGTCCCTGTGAGCTGGTGTTCACCATGTCCTCAAGCGGAGGAGTTGCATGGGAAAGCATGAACATCCCTCCTGTCCTGGTGAACAGCCAAATAGGAAAGCTGATGAGATGGGTAACTGGGCATGCAAATTAAATGTGGGTATCTGCCAGTTGGTTTTAATATGAAGGACAAACATTGAGGTTGTTTTTTTGCTTTGAGAGCCCATATCAGATGTGAATGGGGAGCTTAAACAAATCATCATGGAATTGCTGACCGTTGCTGCTGTTTCTCCTAGCCTCAGCCCTGATGCTGCCATGCCCGGCACCAGAGAACGCAGTCACCTTTCTGAAGCAGATGTGGGCTATCGCAAGAGTATGCTGCTGAACAAACCCTGAGTCTGGGTGATAAGAAACCCAGCGCAGGGGTGTAGGATCAGGCAGCCTTGGCCTCATGATGCAGAGACGAAGCTTGCTGGCTGTGGCAAGAACATGATGAGCCAGTGACGCATGACATTACAGCAAGGGGACAGATGTGCTGCACACATCCCAGGAGAGCTGCTGCTGCTGGTATCTCATTTGAGGGAGAGGGATAGATTACCCCCACACAGACCCAACTGCCTTTGTGGCAGAAAGGCAACATAGATGATACAGAAAGACTAGTCCCCTTGCCAAAATAACAAGCAGGAAGGTCTTTCTCTGCCAGCTGTAAATTATGCAGACAGCCCAAAAAAGCCCAGAAGAAACAGCTGTCAAGGGCGACAGCTGTATCCTGGGGCTGGAGCTGCAGCTGGGCTGAGCCAGGAAACCTCCACAGGCGTGTGCAACACACAATGTGAGAAAGCACCCATCTCGGATCCTCTTAAAACAGGAACCAGAAAGCAGCAGCACCAAGGGCAGAAGTTTCAGGGTCTGAGTACTTTCTGTTTGAAAACTCTCCTCCTCACACCATCTCCTCGTGCACAGCCAGGTAAATGCAACTTTTTCCTTTTTCTCCAGTGAAAAGATGCTCCCCCTAAGCAATAAGGGACCATTACTCTCCTAATTGAATTTAGCAGGAAAGTCTCACTG
Organism: Megaceryle maxima; assembly: GCA_024605025.1. Classification (NCBI taxonomy): domain Eukaryota; kingdom Metazoa; phylum Chordata; class Aves; order Coraciiformes; family Cerylidae; genus Megaceryle; species Megaceryle maxima. The sequence goes on along the minus strand of JANHGN010019552.1, from coordinate 18,636 downwards.
TATTTTTGCTCTAACAGAAATCTTAGTTCAGCTGCAGCAGCGGCTACTGGGAATCTGAGATGAGTAAGGAAACCTGGAGCTTTAAGGGAAGCAATAGGGGCTCCATCTCCCATTCTTCTCAATTTTCATATTACAGGTAAATTCCTCTCTTTCTTACCCTGTATCTTTCCATATGTGGGATTAAGAATGGCACAGGAACTCCTTCATTGCATGTGTAAGGAATTATTATTAATAACTGTTTCTAAATTATTCTTCTGCTAGAGTTCTGCAAGCTCTGGCAGCAAAAGCATGAAGTAAATCCAGGCAAGCAGAAAGAAACCCTAAAATACTACACATTCCTCTTGCATTGCTTCTTAAAAAAAGGTTCCACTTCCAAGGCTAAAAACTTCACTGTTGGAAAACACTTTTGTGAGGAAGCCTAGAAAAACAACATTCTGTATTATCTCCTGGGTTTTTTTCCTCCTTTCCCCCCCCCCCCCCCCCCTTAGAGCATTATTTACAGTATTTAAAGGGATTGCAGAGCTTTCACAGTTGAATTGGCTTCTTTATAGGGAGCTGCAAACTCTCTGTAACTGTTGCTCTGGCATTATCCCACATTTGCCCATCAAAAGAAAACATAGAAAGCTGTTTTCAGAATAACTCATTCTTCTAATATTGAAACAATTGACCAGTAAACTAACCAATTAAAGCTATATTAACTAGGATATTTTATCGCACTCTTATTTTCAAGAGTCAACAACACAAGTACAAGGACACTAATGACTTCAAAATCGGCCTTCTCTATACAACTGATGGAGTTTTGTTCCTGGGCTACCTCCTCCTCAATTCATTCAGCATGAATGGCAGATTCCTACATCGTGTCAAGTTTCAGATCACCATAGAAACAAACTAGGAGGCAGTTTCATTAATCATTTAGAGCACAAGAAGTCTAGGTCAGTCTGATTGCAGCATATAGAGTATCATCCTAGCGCCACATGGGACTCAGTTGATTTGAATTAAAAAAGATTAAGCTGCCCCTAGGACGCTCAGCATCATCAGTTTAAGTTCTCATGTAACAGTGGTCTCTGGAGCCACATGGATTAGGAGACTGAAGCTATGCATTTATTTTTCAGGGCTCAGTGAAACATTAGATGAGTGCAGGTGTCTGAGGGGAAAAAAGGACAAAGATCACATATAGTTTTTTAGACTTGTTGCTGTTCTTTTGAAACTGGAAACAATAACTCAGTTTTATTTCTCCAGTGACAGTTACCACTCTTTTTTTGGCCATGCAATAGTACATCTGTTATCCAATGTTTACAATTTAGATTTATAAAAATTTCATAGTATGAACCATAATTTTAACACAGAGCTACAAGTTGGGCAGAGAACAGTTTACATGAATGCTGACATTTTTTTTTTCCTGATGGGGTAAAAAATGCATGAAATAAATACTGGTGACATTTTAGTTTTGCTTGAATTAAGATTTATAGCTCCCAGGAAACTGACTTACAGGCAGCTACAAATCAACTTGACTATGAAATAGTTGTATATGTACACCACAAAATGCATACCCCCCCTGCTTCCAAAGTACTTACCTTATTTATGGGTCTTCCAGTACTTCAAAGACCTTCAGTAACTTAGTCCAGACTGGTTTATTGCTTCATAGAACTAAGATATTTCAAGGGACAAGTTGTAGGTTACAGTATATTAGGACTCTTTCTCTTGGGCAGCTGAGAATCCCATGATGCTATATGAACTGTTGATCTAAAGCTTATTATAGCATGACTTCCTACAGTATAATTCTTCAATCTTTTAAATTATACAGTACTGTCTTTAATCCCAAACACCAAACCTTAAAGCAGAACTATCTTTCTAAAATTCAGAATACCATCAGTGAGTAGATGTAATTACACTTTGTTAAAATACAGTTCACTTACATGCATGGGTTGTCTATGACCTATTTCAAATTAGTTGTTTGAATTTTCAGCAAATCTTTTACAGAGAAAAATGGGGGAGCAAAATCCCACATCACAATATTCCTCATGGAGAGAAAAGAAGTCCTCTGGACTGAGGTACTCCATTTTACTCAAGAACCCCAAAAAACCCACCCTGTGTATTTTACCCATTTGCCCTTGCCGTGCCAGTTACCTGGGCTGTGATAGTACAGTCAACAGTGAAGCCTCCTGTTACAGCACATCTAGGAGCACGCAGACCAAGTCAACTTTGGTTTGCTGATGCACTCTCATTTTTAAAAATATCATTTTGGGGATTTCCAGGGAAGAAATCTAATTATGCTCAAGAAGCATTTTTAGGTTTTCCAAGCACATACAAACAGACTGATTATGGGAAGGGGAAAGTGAGTATTATCCCCAGTTTACACAAGTGGAAGTTTATATGGAGTCACACTGAACAAGGTGCCTCGGGCCATGACAGAATGCATGGGCCAGCATTGTGGAGCTCTTGCTCTCCTGCTCAGTGGTCAGCTCAGGCCCTCCTGTTTACAGATTTCTGTCAAATGACCTTAAGAAGATGGAGAATGCTGGAATTAAAGTGTACAAAAAGCGCCCTGATGGGAGATACAAAACAGTTCATGTTAGCTAATATTTATTGAATTCCAACAATGTGCTGGTTACTACGCAAACTGAAAAGAAAACATGGTCCCTACACCATGACATTTATATGGTGTACTTCAAGGATTTCCACTGAGCCATTTCCATCCAGGCTGGAGAGCATTGCCATCCCCTAGTTGCCTGTGAGACAGTTGAACCTGCAAGTGCTAGGAGGTGTAGCTGCGGCACCCCACCAGCAGCAGTGATAGTGGCCAGGCTGTAGAGTTGCTGAGCTCCAGCAGCAGACCCCCAGGTGAGTGGCAGTCATCATGCCCACACATCTCTGCTCCAGTGCTATGGACCTGCCAAGTGTCTTTAACCAGCCTGGATATCTGTCTTCAGACACAAACAAAGCCTGGCAGCAATAGTCCCTGAACTTGTGCCCCTTGTTCAAAGGCACTGAGCCTAAAGAAGCACAAACAGCCCATCCACGATGTGAATTAAAACTGAGCCAGTGGCTGTGGGACTGGCCACCACCTCCTCCACCAGATGCTTCTGTATTTCAGCTGTACATCTGTTCCCTTTTGATTTAATATTACATCTCCTCTACCTCTAACTCCAATGCAAGCATCTGTCCCTATAGACACTGTTCCATCTCTTGATGCCCCAATATTTGAGGATAGAGCAGGACATCCCCTTCCTGTAGCTTTTGTGAAGTACCCCCAGCCCTGGGGGCTCAGGGCTGCATCTGAACTGCTCAAACAGCCACACATACCCCTCTGTGCACAGAACTGGGGGCTAGCTCAAGCACATCAGGGGCTGTGTCTAAAGGGAACCTAGCTGTTATTGCAGGGTGTTATGAGTCATGTCTCGGACATGTAATTTTATAGATATCCTTTTTTTCTCTTCATCTTTGTAGTTAGTGGTGATTTTTAAGGCCAAAACGTACCTGCTCAGCTCTACAAAGTTTATAAAAAGTGCTGTGGAACTGAAAAGGAGATAATTTCCTTTTTCTGCCAAAGGCATATTCTACCATAGGGCCAGGGCAGACCTGGGAAGCTGCAATTTTGCTCCTGCACTCCTGCCAGCTTGAAGGGGACAAGGCAGGTATGTGGTGGCAGAAGTCTGAGTGAGGTCCATGACTTCTGCTGCTGCCTAAAGCCACCAGAGAGAAGACAACTTCTGTGTAGCCCTTTCTCAGGTAGTTGTGGCCGTATTGTTTTTGAAAACCATGTGGCAAAATCAATTGCCCTGGAATGTGTTGCTTACAGTTTGTGTTCAAAACACTTTTTGGCAAAAAACACCAAATTTAAGTTTCACATTCACTCTGCTATATAAATTGAATATAAAAAATTGCTGATTCATTACATTTCTGACATATCTTACTTTTCTGCTTTAACTTCAGTGGTAAAAAAAAGTTATTTTTCCATTGCACATAGAGTGGAGCAGAGCTACCAGAAGGTTATCTGAATTCTTGCACACAGATCAACATCTGAACCATGTGCTTCTTCCAGCCTTTCATTCTCAGGCATAACCAGTGCTGGACATAAGTAATAATTCTAAGATGCTGAAGTGTCAAAAAAGATCTGAATTCATTCTGTCAATCATTTTCTCATTCAGCTATTGATCTATAGCTCTTTTTGAGTTTGGGAAGCCTGAGGTCAGAATGAAAAACATCATTCTTCTTGTAAGCCAAACATACCTGACTGAGAAAAAGTGAGCCAATAAAGATGAGGAGGCAATTTTTAACATCACTTTTCTAGAGTGCAGCAATTTGTCTAATCATATTGCCTTAGAATATGATTATACACAATACATTCACATTACACAGGAGGGAATATGTTTGGGAGAGAAGTATGTTTCTCTTCCATGTTCAACATATGGAAACGTGTATAAAATAGGAAGGTCTAAACTCTACCCGGGCTCACAATCTTCTGTCAGTGAATGAATAATTTAATTGTTTGGAAATTTCCAGTGACAAATGTACTAATTTGAATTTAGGTGAATACAGTTCACCTAATTTAATAATATTGGGTTACAGAAAACAGTCACAAAACAAATCTCTCTGTCCATACACTAATCAGTGCAAAATTCTTGACTGCATTTCCATAACCCTCTGGTGGTTGCTTGTAGCAAGCAGAGATTTTCTGGAGGAATTAAAGAAACTCATTCCTCCCACCACTAGTAGCTGTTTGGCCCTGCCGCCTTCCTGGGTAGGGCAGAGCTGAATCGACATGTGGTGTGCATGACTCATAGGAAAGTAATAAAAAACTAGGGCTAGAAAAGACCTCAGGAAGGTGGCCAGCTGATAGTGGAAGAGCTAGAGCAGCTCATGTAAGATAAAAGCATAAGTAGTTGGAAGACACATGCAGGGGAAGCAGCTGGGCAAGTCTTCTTGGATGCTGTAAGTACTCGGACTCCTGCCTGCACAGCTATCTCCACGGGCAGTCTGCAGCACTGTGTAATGCCCATGACCAGAGCTCTGTTCAAAGGGAGTTGTGCAGGTGATGCATAAAAGCCATACGCAAGAAATGCCCACCTCTAGACTCATCAGCCAACTACAGGTAAATCGAGCTGTTCAGGAAACCAATGGTCTCTGCAGATTTTCTAGTGACTGATTATGTTGTACTATTTCCCAAAAGCTAATGTCCAAAACCAAAATACAGAAGTCCTCTTTCACTCTGAATATTTCACAAATCTAAAGTCATCTATTCTAGGATTATGTCCATACCTCAATTCCAAATCGTATGTGCATTTCTGTTTCATTAAGGCAAAGCGTATTTGGGTAGCTGTCATCTAGTGCCTGGAATGTGATGAAGACAAGAGGTCCTGACTGCCTGCTGCTGAGGAACTCCCAAGGCACTTCTCACGGGAGCAGGGGTGTTAACCCTGATATCCTGGTCAAATTCCAACATGGCTAATTATATCCCACTTACCTAAAACTCTGCCATACTTTCTCTCCTTACAGCAAGGACTTGCTGCATGCAGCAGGCTGTCTTCTGGTCCTCTTAAAGGTTATTGCCTCCCATATCAGAGGCAGTTGCATTTAGGGAATAGTACAGTTATCAGTTTATAAAATTTCCCAACCAGAGTAAGACTGTTGAATGAAAATTACAGTTATTACTACATAGGATTTGAGGTGAAAGAGACCAAAAGTGCTTGCAAAAGGAAAGCAAATATACCATGAGGTTGCAAATGCATTTAAAAGCAGTCACTCATGAGCAATGCCAGTGACCACAATAACAGTATCCATGCTCCCTTGCCTGACCTTTTGCCTGAAGAAGATTAAGAGTTGGATACATATGGGTGAGGGCAAAGCACTGAACAGAAGTGTGGGGGAAGAGTGGCACAGGTGAATATCCCCTGGAGATAACACCAAGGAGCCTAAGGGAGAGAAGTGATTATTATGATTTCTGAATCCAAGACAGGATTAATATGGACTACCATCTGCTGACATTGTTTGTGACAATACAGTAATTCAAGACTTTATAGTAAGTGAATCTTCTTGAGGGTCTTAAGTCTATTTCTTTTGTATACTTTTTAAAAGATATTAAGAGATTATTTTAACTGTGTAAAGCTACAATGAGATTGAATAGTAGGAAAAAACGCATTTAAATTTTCAACTAAGAAATAAAATATCAAGGATAACTTTAATGTTGCAATATTTCACCTTAATGTTTGTTTGAAAATACAGTGTATGTGTGGTGCATAATATTATGGAAATGGCTGCATGATTATCTCAGTGAGGTTTTTTGCATCCTTTAGAAATAAACATTTCCAGAAGGAAAACAAATTATATAAATACATCTGTGCCACTTTTTCTACTGGACCCTCATCTATATCATTATCTTTGCAGTATTGGCAGCAACCAAGATGTCATTGAAATTAACAGATATGACAGGTTCACCAAGAAGTGGCCAGAGCAAACAGAGAGTGGATTTCCACACTATGGAAACCATTCTTACTGTTTTCTTGCTCTCTTTTCATGAAAATCAATGTTGTTTATACGTCTGCAAAGTATCTCTCTACTTTGAGAGTCCACAGACCAACCTTCTTACAGCTCGTCTTGCATGTTAGAGTCCTACACTCATGTTCCCTTCTCCCTTATACACATATATACACATATATGTATACACACACTAGTTAGATCATTGGCAGCACAGTGCTTCTGCTATTCAGCAGAATGATTTGAGCTAGGTTGTAATGTTTAACTGAGGAGATGGCAGTAGGATGTGCATTTGATAAATTAAACATGTGGGCGTGCACTCAAGTGTACACACATGAAGAGCTATTCTCACTCCTGATTTTAGAAGACAGGTGTTTCTATCACAACTAGCAACCTTCAAAAATTAGAATAAGGACACAGAGTATTAAATGCCTCTTTCTGTCTCCTGTGTCTCCCCAAACAGGATGAGACCACATTAATGGAGTAGCGTGAAGTGAACAAGATGACCTAACAGAAGCTACCGGGATGTACTGTACTTTTCCTAAGATAAATAAAACCTGTCATCTTCAGCAGGATCAACAAACTCCACATATTCTTTAGAGCATAATAAGATACAGTGTTACAGAGTTCCAAATTGCTATGTAATTCCATATTCTCTCCCATGCCATTACCATGTAATGGTTTCTGTAACATAAGATCATTTTGCAGAGAGCAAGTCTGAAGAAGCTGTCTGCCCCAACTGTGTCTGGCTTCACTTGTCCTCTGAATCTTGTCCTCTTCCCAGAACTGCAGAGTTAGCTGGGCAAGCTAACAGCTAATCTCCTCCTTCCCATGCACAGGCAAATAAGTGGTCTGTTGCTTCTTGTACAGGTTGTTGCCTTCAACACAGCTGATTTTTTTTCATGACATGGTGTGGTGCTGCCTCCACTACCTTGGTTTTGGGGGTGACAAAATCTTGTAAGTCCAAGAAACTTACATCCATTGCATAATGGATCTTTATAGAAAAATCATTCCAGATAGGAGGTTCTTCCCCAGACCAAAGTCTCAGCCCTGTAGTGTGTCCTGCTTGGCCTGGGTTACATTCAGTGGTGTTTGGAGCACCAATAAGCTACTGAGCCTAAGAGGAACTGAAGGCCAAAACACTTCATGGATTTATACATGACTGCTCTCCTGTCTATTTTTCCTTTTGATCTGCCATAACTGTGTTATTATCCTTCTATATTTCTAATCCTTTTTGAATCCTGCTATGCTCTTGATCATTCCTGAATTCACCTGGAAAATTGGTAATTGTCACAGTTTGATTTACTAGCAAGACATTTAGCTAGGCTTTTCTAATTATCACCTGATATTTCCCTTGTATAATGGAAAATACAGATGCACCTGGTATTAGGACATTTTCACATGAAAACTGTCATGTTATTAGTGGATGCATAGAAATCATCCTGTATGATACATTGTTGAGAGTTTAAAACAGTAATTCTGAAGAAATGTTCTACATGCCGAAATCTGGATCAGAGGTGTGTATATGTCATTTTAAGAAAGAACTTCCACTGCTCATTACAATTCTTCAATTCCAAGGTAAAATATTTCCAGTCTTATATACAAGCTGAAAATCAGGATGGAACTACAGAGATGTAAAAGCAGACATGTAAATGGCATTAGAAGAGAGCGATATGGAAGATGGATTAGTTTCTAGTTTTCTTACATTATGTACTATTATATACTATTATATACTTCACAAATTACTTCTATAATCAGAAATTTATTACCTCAACAGATTGCTTAAAAATTTATGCATGTGACATAATGTTACAGTGAAATTTAAAAGGTCAGTTTTGAAAAAGAAAAGATGGAAAGTTTGGACTTTGTATGTAAAATAATTTTCTTATAAGCTCTGCAGGTCTCTGGAGCCTTGTCCCAGGTGGAACTACTGAGTTACATTCTGAACAGAAAATCAGAATAAGACTGATCCGAATACTTGAAAATATCTCCTATTTATGTCTTGTTTATAGAGACTGAGTGACAGTCTGTCTTCCATCATAATAGTCACATTTACTAATCTTAGTTGGCAAATTCTTGAAGCTGTACCAGTTGGTTTCTCAGTCCAGTTCAAGAAAGCATTCTGAATTTTAAACTACTGTTCAGCCCTTGCTTCCTTAGATTTAAAATATTATCATCATCAGACACTGGAAGGCAGTGAGTCTTCTTTTCCACAGAGTCAATGTTTGATGTGCAAATAGTTTAATGCAGTACATAACATCTATTACATCACATAGATACCCTGCCAGCACATTAACAAGATTCCCTTTTCTGTATGCAGCCTCATGACAGGACTTTAACTCAGTTGTGTTCACTTAAGTTGCAGAACATTGCTTCAGCCCTTCACAAGAAGCTGTCAGCAATGTTAGCAAATTCCCCAAAACCCTGAATTGGATGTAGGATTTTGGATTGGTTCAGTATTATTTACAGTGTTTTGCTGTTTGTGATTAGGTTTAAAGGGAGGCTGGCTGCAAAGTTTTGATCTGAATTTCTCCAAAGTGTTTGGTTCAGTTCTGGGTTGGAGTAAACTGTAGTCAGCAGATGTTCCTATCAACATCTGTAACACATTTGGCATTACTTGAGAATATTAGTCATGACTGTAAAACTAATAAAAGCCTTTCTTTCATATTTGAACTGTAAGGTGGTCATATATGTGGGGCACTCATCAATTCAGATAGTATCTCTCTGCTAGTAATATTTTTGCTGTGCTTGCTCCAAAGCCTGGATTTTTGATCTGGGAGCAAATCTCAGCTGAGAAAATTAGTCTAACTGAAGAGCTGTGACAGAACTTGGAGGATTTGCAGTTGATTTACTTTCAACTGCTCTGTACTAATTTGTACCAGTTCTCAGGTCTCTCAAATAAACTCTGTGGTACCTGCAAAAGGAGGCTTCTCAAGTGATATCTGAGTCTATAATGAAAATGAAGGATTTGTATAAATATTTCTAACACTCTAACTGAAAAATATTGAAGTATTGAAACATAAGGGCTTCCCAATATGTTAGCTACCTATGCAGGGTAGTTTTACTGAAAAAAATGGACTAAACTGTGATGTGCTTCCTCCTGCAGATAGGCATGAAATTGTGTCAAAATTCAATACTGGCTGAGCAAAGTCCTGACTTTCACTGTGGTAGAATGTGCTTTTCATGTGATGCAAGGACTCCAGCCCATGCACTTGGAATTAAGATCTATTTAAAAGGGCATTTTGATGGGATCATGTAAGTTAATTGTGAAATATATGCCAAATATACACTGCTTTCTGGGTCAGATATGCTTCAGTAATTTTGTGTGTGCCATCTTTGTACTAAGTTAAGACAAAACACCTTAGGAAAGCTTCAGTAATTGTCTCTGTGTGTGCCATATTTACTAACTAAATTAAGCCCAAACACCCCTAATTTACTGTGGCTTGAAATAGAGACTCATATATTATGATCCAGTGACCTGTTAGTCCAAAACAACTCAGCCATATGGCTGAGCCCTGAGAATGAGTGTCTCCTGAGACAAACTCTACATAAGCTGTGTAGTTATAAGGACACCTGAATTGCTTCAGGTTTTAAAATCCACCTTTTAATTTATATACAACAGCCCATTCTTGCATAGAATTGCTGTGCTTTCCAGAACATCTGGGCCTCCATGTTGGCAGCTTTTACTTGGTAAAGCCAGAACGATCCTTTGAGTGTGTGTGAAGTTTTTTAAGAATTATTTGGCATTGGCCTATTTGTACTCCAGCAGATGTCAGTCAGCAGGAACTGCACCAAGGAACCACAGTTAATCTAGTGCTGAGTGTCCTTGAAAATTCACCCTCTGACTGTGCTAAGAGCTTCAGTGACGGACTTTTTTTCCCATGTATGGCTATGATGTCTCAGCTTATAGAATACTTTTCTAAACCAGGTTCATCATCATGCCTACAGAATTAATAATCACTTTTTTTTTGCAAGTATTAGGTCATACTACATGCAGTTTGCTCATAGCTGATTTAGGTCTGAATGAAATTTGCTCTTTGTTCTGGAGATGAGCTTTCAGTTCTGCTTGGGCAGAGCTTCAGATTATATGCCATTTATCCATCCCCTTTATCTGCCAAATGTCACTGCATTAAGTCTATCCTCCCACCTAAAAGAGGAAGCTTCTTCAAAGTTTGATTTGTTGGTCTCAGTAAAATTACATCTAAACTACCTTAGCTAATGAGCATAAAGGATATTTCTGAGATAGCAGGAGCATTGTTAACATCAACTTCAGCAATCTCTCTTGCTATTGTTGTATCCTGAAAGAGCCATGAATGCCTCAGGGAAGATTGTAGACACCTTTTCTACTAGTGGTTTTTGGTGTCTGATCTGACATTAGTAGACACTCTATCAAGCTACACTGGGTTTTTGGGGGGCTCTTTATTCCATTTGACCTTTGCTGATTATTATACATGACCCATGGACATGTACAGGCAGAACTCCAGGCTGGTTGCCTCTTGTTTCTCTTTTGCATGTTAAGGAGAAAAGGCACAAATGGGGAAAGCATGGTGAGGGGATGATGCTTCTCTGCCTTCCTGCTTACGGAGGTGGAAGAGTGAAAGAAGGATGGGGAGAGGGATCAGTTGGCATGTGTTAATTATGACAGTGATTTGAACATCAAAGGATGGAGATACAAGAAGCAAAGTTGTGAGCAGAAAGAAAAAGAAAAAGAGGAAAGAATAGGTGTGATGTTACAAGAGGAGGTGTTTACTAGATCTAAGGGCTTGAATTCCATGAGGTAATTATAGAAGTATAGACAATAAATCAGTCTTTATCTGGCAAACCTTTGACCATTAGAAAAAGGAAGATAGATCAATGGGATTATAAGATCTAGCTCTGTCGGGTATAGAGTATAGCTGTAACAGTTTTGTGCCCTGAGTTTCTCTTTGAACAGCTTGATAGCAAGGCATGTATCAAAACTATTGCTGAGAACATGCTGTGGGTTTCTTGCATCTTCCACTGAAGGGGAAAGCTGTTACTGATTACTGGCTACATTCGTTATATTTCAAGGCTGGGCTCATGCGGCAGTTTTCTTTTTAGCTCTGAAGCCAACTAACTGTGTGATAACCTCATTCTTTACCTTCAGGGAAGACCTCCAAGAGTCCACTCCTATGAGTGCTTTATTCAGAGAGAGCACTGAAGTGGGGAGGAAGGCTCTTCTTCTGCCCTTTTCCCCACCCCAAACCCCTTTCCCTCCACTTCTGCAGCAGCAGAACGAAAGACAGGCTCCCACTTCCCTTTATGCTTACAGTGATCTTTGTATCACCATTGTCTCATTAACAAAACGATTTGTAAAGATTTTGTTTTACCTTTGATCCTGCAAAACAAGGGTAGCTTTAAGTAAATCCAGATACTTTAAAGATCACCACATGGTTTTAATAGTATTTTCTACTTTGTGTCATAACTTGAATGAACAAGATATGAACAGTATTCCTATTGTCACCACATTTCACTGTGTTATCGCATTTCCTAATATTTCCTAGTTAAAAAAAAATATTGGCAACTATTATGAAGCCGATGTAACTCAGTATCCTCTGCTAGCTCCATCATTAGAGCCGGTTCCAAAGCCTACTGAAGCTGCTAGAAACTTGCTCTCTGACTTCAGTCAGTGTTGGATCTGAAGCACAAAAAAGGGAAATTATACGCTCAGGAGGTTTCCCACCTTTTAGATCCCATTCCTCTGCTCTCTCCAGCTATGCAAAAGCTCTCACCATGCTGCAAAGCACAGTGTGGTTTGGATGCTGTACGCACATATACAAACATGATGGATTTATGGGTGTGTTTTTGCTGACAAACTGAAATTATGAGAGGAAGAGAGGGAAAGTACTTTGCTTGAGATATGAAGTTACAGTTTTTAATTGATCTTGTAAATAGAGTGCTTGAGAAATTAAACAAAAATAAAGATGTTTTCATTTCTCTGCAGCTGAAAAATATACAGAATGAAAATTGCAGGGAGGAGGAGGGAAAGGATGAAGTCACAGATACTTCATTTTCCCTTTCACCCCATTAGTGACATGCTCTTCCACTCACATAACGGGAGAGAGGCTGAGCTAGTGCACGGATTGATCCTCCACTTCATAGCTATGAAGCTGCATCCTGCCCTGATAGCTAATTTCATTTATGTCCTTTCCAGAAGACAGCCTGCCCTGAGTGGCAATTATAGTAGGTTAATTTTGGCACAATGTGATTAAAAACAGACTGATATAAATCACTGAACAATGTAGCTTATGAAAATGCAAGTTGAGGTAGCACCCCAAGCACAGTGCTATCATGAGTGAAACTGAGAGCCAGATGTTTGTGTAATGATAGAAATAATCTAATAATGGAATTTGTGTATCCTCCAGAGCTTGAAAGCCCTGTATAATGTGGGGCTTTTTTCTGTCAGCCAGATATCTTCATGTTGCAATACATATTGAACATTTCAAGTTCTCAAGTTGTTTTAATGGGTTGTCTTGGCTTGTAGTTAAATATCCTAGGAGAAAGTTTGGGAGCAAGGATCTTGTCTCTCTCTGACAGGGAAAGCCCTAATAGACGATACTCTAGGAGGGATATTCTAAGTACCTTAGGTATTCAGGTGTCTTAGGCACTGTGAATCTTGCCTTATATTCTAAAGTGTGAGTAGGTCATGTCATATATGGACACAAACATGTGAGGAATGTGTCTGAAATCAGGACAGATGGATGTATATGTGGAAATTTAGCGTAAGTAAACTGTAATTACACTCCCTGCAACTCCTTGTATTTGTCAGAGAAAAGACACCATGTCCACTGAAGTGCATTAATCTGCAAGGCACACATTCAGAAGTGACAGCTTGAATGTGAAGAAATCCATTAATGGAAAAAGCAAAAGGAGGGAAGAAGAGAGAGAAAAGAAGGGGAACGGGAGCTGATGAGAATACAATTCCTTGGCAAATTACTCTACAAAGGGCAGAGACTAAAGCACCTCTACCTGAAGGTTCAGTATTTGTACTCTATGACATGGTTTTTCTTCATCAGTAGGGTAAAATATTCCTGAACTCCCTTTTCTTTTACTGTGAAAAAGTATGTTCTGGAGAACTTGTGCTGACTTAGTTACATTGTTTTTACTGCAGAAAAGATGGTAAAACTTGTACAAAGGAGGAAAGCCGAGGAATAGTTAATTGAAAATAAAACAACTTAGGGTTTTTTTTACCTTAAAATGATGTTTCATTTTGCAAAATATGTTTTATTCATTTTTAAAAAAGTTCAAAAAATTACAGGAAATTATTTTTCCCAGTAAACAAAAAAACCCCCAATTTTTGGCATAACTTCTCCCAATCAGATCATGCTTTGCTTTAACCATAGATTCATTTAAGTAAAGAATCATGCTAGGACCTGCTTCTATTCAGTAGATGAGTCAAAGCAGAGCCTCACTGGTTCCTCAGAGGAACCTTCACTTGCATTGTATTACACACCATTTAAAGCCCAATGCACATACTTGTAGAGTCAAGGCTTTACAAAATCTGGACTATGTCTTTCTTTGATGAATAGCATACAGTGCCCAGATTTACCAGATCCTGTCTGTATGAAACAAAGGTTTAGAACTAACATTGTACATGTTTAATGACAAAAGAAAAGCTTATGTCATCTTCTTGTGCATTACAGTATTTCTAAGTTATATTCATCACCTCCATTTCTATGCACCTCCTGCTGCTGAAATTACCATAAAAAGAACCAAATAGATGCTATCAAAAATTCTTGGGCTATTGCAACAAACATGTTCAAGCAAAGCAAGAAATTTCACACTATTTCAGAAGCTGTGCCTTAGAATAAGACATGGAAAAGTACAGTGAGAAAAGATAAAAGTAGATGATGAACTGTTCTCAAATCTAAATGTCCTGGTTTGAGTGAGAACAGAACTAATTCTGTTCAGTGATTTTACTTTTCAGCTCAGTTCTTCTAACTAACGGCACTGTCTGAAGTTAGCAGCCTCTTTTCAC
>JANHGN010019549.1:27200-90273 GCA_024605025.1 Megaceryle maxima | reverse complement strand
ACCCCATACCAATTTATTCATGTCAGCAATCTAGGGCAAAATAGAATGTATTTAAAATTTAATCACATAAATTCAAAGGCAAAATAGGTAATGCATCTGGTCCTTGGAACACATAATATGATATACTAAATATTGATTTCTTAAAAATAATTTATTGCTTTTAATATTTTTCTTTACAACAGAAGATACTCAAAATCCAGAAAGAAAAATTGTAAACTTTTAGTTTGGCATTCACACAAAGTTAAAATACCTGCATTTTTAACCTACAGAGCAACAACAAGAATTATGCAGATTAAAGATTGTTACAGTTGTAACACGGAACCTCCGGAAAAGTTATTTTCTTGGGTTTTTTTTCTTTTTTTTTTTCCTTTTTTTTTAAATTATTTTTTTTTATTGCTATCTATCTACTAAGAAATAAGAAGCCAAAAAATCAAGCAAGCATCCGACAGGACAGACAGTGGAATCTCTCAGAACACAATATGCTGGTGATAAAATGAATGCAGCCATCAAAATCAACTGCACTGGCATGGGGGTGGAATTGGTTTTCTAAGATTGGGAGTGGGAAAGGAGATTAAATAGTTAGGTGTGCCATACCTTTAAGAGGATTCATGAATGCCAAACAGTAATAGAATACCAAATCTATACATTCACGAGCAAATTCCAAACTTTGCTGATTCAGTCTAGAGACTCCGAGTTCAGATGAAATTCTGATGCTCAGAATAGCAGTAGTTTACTCTTGTGGTTTTTTTCTTTCCTGAAGTTTCTATTTAATTTAGCAGAAGCAATGTCATCAGCAACAATGTCATGGGCACATCTGAGGCCATGCTAGTGCATAGTAAAAAAAAGAAAAAATACCAACCCACTGCTTCTGCAAAAGCTGAATTTCCAAACTAAGCACTTACTCCAAACTGACAACCATCATGCATCCTACGTATAAAATTTCCACTGGCCTTTTTATTATTTTAGTCATCTCATAATTTATAATAAATAGGATAACTGTAACTGATAAATATGTCTCTTTAGTAAACAAAGGAATGAAGGATTGGTATTTATACAGGATGCATAACTGTAAAAAATATAGATAAATACCATCGTTAAACTCTGCCAATGAAAAGATTACTGGCTTCGAGAACGGTGTTTAGACACAGAATTACTGTAAAAATCATACTACACTTAGTACCTCAGCATATTTTTATCAAATTAAAATCACAAAAATTAAAACAAAATAGCATTTTAAAAAGATTTTTGATCTCTAGTTCCAAAACTACTGTTGATACATAAAATAAAAACATTTCTTCATGATTACCCATTTGAGAGAGTTTACATAAAATTATGATATCTCCTAGAAAAATTTAGATGAGAAAATTTTATTCCCCTAACAAATTCAGTGTATAAAACTGCAAAAGAAAATCAAGCAATGAGAAAAATGTGGAAAAATACTGCAGAAGTGGTTAATACCTTTTTGGGCTAGGATAATTATTGACAAAATACTTATATAAGCTCACCAAAGAAGGGATGAATGCGTGTAAAGCATTTTTGCACTCAGACACACGCACGCACACATAAACACTTGCACGCCTTCACCCACACGCTTTTCTCTCTTTTTTTACAATCAAATATATATAAGCGTAAGTTCAGCTTTCTACATATGTTAGTGTACAGTAATTGTTTCACTTCATATAATTACATTTGAGTATTTTTGATTAAGAAAAATTCAGCAGTTTTGAAAAGAAGGCTGCATTTACAGTGCATAGCTGTAACAAAAAAGAACGGCATACAGTATGTACATAAATAAAAATACTCCATTTAACATTTGTAAATACTCAACTACTTTAAGAGAATGTCGCAAAGAAACTATCTGTGCACACACCCAGATAGTTAGATCCAACTCTCATTAATAATGTAACACCACGTCCGCTCATTAGAATAAATCGCTGAACAAGCTGCACATTTGACCATTAACAAGGCTTTGAAAATTTTGCTGTGGAAGATCAACGTTGTAGACATTTACATGGGTGTCGGAATTAAAAGATGAAACTTCAAAATGTTAGGGAAGCTTGAGCCTTTTATTTTCTTTTCTGCAAGGAATAAAAAAAAAAAAGCCCAAAAAAAAAAAAGGAACACAAAAAAAAAAAAAAAAAAAAAAAAAAAGAAAGAACAAAAATCTTAAAACCAAAGCTAAAACAGATTGTAGGCTTCTGGGACCTGTGGTTTCTTCTGGATTGTCATATTATCACTGTGTTGTGAGAAGAAGCTTTATTTAAAAAAAAAAAAAAAAAAGCAGTGTCTGATTCCCAGACATCAGCAGCGATAGTTCTCAAATTTTTGTTTGTTTTTGTTCCTTTTTTTTTTTTGTTAAAATGCAGTATGTACAGATTTTGCAGTTCATTGTTGTACATGTATCTCTGTGGAACTGCTGCCATGTCTCGTGGTTTGCATTGAACTTGCAAGGAACGCCCAGCTCCCCTGCCACCGATCACCCACGAAAGCAAAGCTGACACCCATGGACACGCGTGTGCTTACTGGACAGCCATCCTGCCCCTCCACTTGTCGAGCAGCTGTGTTCATGTAAACCATGGTTTTGAACAGAGAGTGTAAAGTAGGAGAAATTCTTAAGTATGAATTTTTAACTGTCCATTATTGAAGGACGTGATGTCCGTGAGGTATTCGCCATCCCTCCGTTTTCCTCAGGTCTGATGCATGTTACCTACGCAGGCTCCGCTGTGCCTCTTTAAGTAAACTATCAAAATCCATGGAGTCATACTTGCTTTTAGTGGAAGCAGGATCAAAATCATCTGAGTTTGAATCTGAAACACGAATGATGCAATTTTAGATAAGAGCCAAGAACCAGTAGTGAGTACTGACATTACTTCTCTCTACAACAGCATGAACAAGGCACTACAGAAACAATCCACTTGCAATCTCAACTTCATGGGATGACGAAAACCCAGAAACGGTCATCAGAGAAGCTTTAGATATGGACAGAGCTTTCTAATAAGAAGCAGGACTTATCAAAAGTGGTACACATCATCAACAGGGGGGGACAACCATATGGAGCTGTTAAACTCAAAACAGTTTCTCCAAAGACCTGAGCACCAACACATTACTATGTATAGGTCTCAGAGTAGTCTAGACTAATCTTGACAGATGCTTTACCTAAAACTTCATCATTTTGCAGCTGTTGTTTTGCAACATGCAATATCCAAGACTTCCCAAGAAAGGTATTAGGAGGATGGTTCTGCAGAAAGCCAGGGCAGTCTGCAGGCAGTGCACAGGGGACACTGTTGCTTCTGCCTGCCCTGCCTCAGCACCTTGTACAAGTGACTACACCTTCATGAATTTCTGGTTTTGCCTCCACTCTGTATTTTTGCTTGTTTGCACTGTGAGCAATTCAGGGCAGGGTTCTGCACGACCATACAAGCAATTTCAGGTGGGCTCCTCAGCTTTTTGCAGCATATGTGATAAGTCATAGCAGCAATAATGGTGCAGCTCCCGTGACCTGAGATACCTGCTCCAGCTTTGCTAGTTGCTCAGACACAGACATCAGTCTGTTCTTAGTGGAGAGGAGGGATTGTACGTTTGTGGCCATACAGCTCCAGTACGGCAATTACTGACATGGCTGCAAGCACTGAATTTCCTTTTGGAGTTATCCCTGCTTAACACCAACTCTTCCCGGTTGCTGTGTCACAGCTCCCTTATGAGAGTGCCCTTTTCTTGCCGTTTCTTGTGTTGAATTAATCAGAACTCCCCATCTACCACTTTAAGACACACTGTGCATTAAATGTTCATTACAAGTTCTGTTATGACAATATCTTCCTTGCAGAGGAGAGGTTCTTCTGACTACTATTTCTAAGTGTTTTCTTTCTTCTGTACTCAACCCAAGGCTGATTAATTCTCTGAGTCCTGCTACAAGCTCATGAATTTTAAAGTTCATCATGCCATTTCCTTATGTAGCTCTATCAGATACTCTGCAAAATACAGGGAATGCAGTCTGAAGTACAGAAGCTCAAGCTGTCAGCAGGACAAAGTGAAAATACTCTGCTCAGAGATACTCTGGGAATCCCACTCAGGATGGAGAGACCTGCCAGGGAATACTCCCAGTGATGAATAATGTTCAAGAGGGTTCCCTTCAGACAACTTATTTTAAATCCCAGATTTTCTGAGATACAGAGACAACTCTGGCTTCCACTGTGGAAGATAAGTCAAATCAAGTCAAGACTTCAATCTGTTTTTACTGTTTTTATCAGCCTACATTTGCCTTGCAAGACAAATGCCTTGCTACCTTTTATATTTTCAACATCAACCCTGTATCTCTTCAGCAGTCAATTGCCTTTTCTTAGCTTTACATTATCTGTTTAGCCACTGAAGTGAATTATAGCATATTCATTGTGAACAATGCATACCATCTTTATCATTTATTCTGAAAAGACATCAATTGGTTAGAAAAAAAAAAAAATCTGTATTCACTTCCTGCACTGTACAAAGCTGAGGGCAGCACATACAAGATTTCATTAGCACTGTGTTACAGGGTTATGAGAGTTTTTAATGACTGTGGTCATTTATTCATAAAAACCCACAATATCTGATTAATATAGATTCAACAGCAAAATGTCCCTTGGTACGTTATTCAGAAAAGAGCATCTCCCATACCCTTAGTCTACTTATACAGGTATTTGGAAAGGTTTAACATTTAATGAATAAGCTACATTTTAAAAGGCAATTAAATAAGAAGTGAGTTTATAATAAATGATATTATTCCAGAGGATTTTTTGGTAGCCTGCACGGTCTTTTTATGCATATACTTAACATCAGTAATCCTGCTGTAAGACTTTGAACATCTCCAAACATCTTTACAAGGGGAAGCATCATGCCCTGACCCAGAGCACAGGACAGAACCTTACATTTTTGCCCAGATTAGAACATACCTAACCCACATGTATTATCGCAGCCAGTATGGTATGCACACTTGGGACTGGAGTTATCATAGCATACTGGGGTCTAGAGACTGATATGTATACTGCCCCACATCAGTTAGGACAGCAAACACCAAGAGATTTGCTAAGCTCCCCACAGGCTGGAGACATCAGGACTGGAAGTCCCTGCAATGAGATACCTTCATATAAAAATGCTTATGCAGAATTGGAGACCCATCAGTTTAGATCCATGGGGTTTGTTACACTAAGGGTGGATCTGGTCACAAGCCCTTCTATCTTTCAAACCTGAGAAACTATGAACTGCATTTGAAGAGTGTCTCTGGCAAGGTCTACACATATACAGCACACGTCATGGCAAAGACAGAATCGATGTTTTTGAGGTGAGGTATCTACTTTGTTCTCTATCACCACTTTATTCATATAAATAAATTGGGTACTAGACCCAAGCAGTCATAGTATAGCAATGAATAGTAAAGTGTGCAGGAGGTTTCTGGGGTGCTATCATTTCCATACAGAACTATATTACTGAGTATTGGGAACTTATATTTGATAATGATAGAAATGGACTTTAAAAGAATTTTCGCAGTCTGAAATAGCTGAAAGAAGCCAGCTCTGATCAGAGCTCAGATTAATAGACTTTTGAACATCTTGCAGCAAGTGAAAACCACTTCCTTTAAACTCGCCCCCAGTCATTTCAAAAATACATGCAGCAAACAAAAAAGAAGCAAACCCTAAATTCTCCTGAGTTACAAGGTTCCAGTTTTGTACTTTAAGTTACATAACGCAAAATACCTACCTAGGTCTGCATAGTTAGACTTGCAAAATTGCTTGCGTCCACAGAAGTACAGCTGAAAGTCGGGTTCATTTGACCTGCGTAAAGTGTACCCATTTTCAAGAGCAGCAAAGGCGTCACAGGTATAGCGGTAGGTGATGAAACCATAGTTGTCTCTGCAATTGAAAAATACAGTTGTGAAAAAAGCTAAAAAGAGTTCATGTGCATTAGCGTAACCTGTTCCTGAAAGAAGGAAATTCCATGAGATCCAGCAGAGGAAACGCCAGAAGTACTGCATCCATTTATCAGCATGATTGTCCTGTCATGCAGCTAAATACTTATTTCTGGGACAGGAAATCTCAACTAGCAAGATTAATAAATAAGGATGAAAGAAAATAAATATGGTTTTGAACTCAGCATGTCGTCTGTCACAGCACTTACACTGGTAACTCCCATACCAGTAATCCTACTGCCATATTTTTTTTACATATGGCAGCTCCCCAACAGGAAGTAATCTCAAAAGTTCTTACCCATCATCCCGCAAGTTTACTGTGCACTCCTCAATTTCACCAAAAACTTCAAACCGGTCCCTCAGTTCTGTTCGGGTTGTGTCAGGTCTGATTTTTCCCAGATAAATCACACGGCGTTCTTCCTGTTGAGAACAGCAACAGGGAAGGCATATTGTTAACAAACGTGCAATAGAGATTAATTTATACATATATGCATGCAAATACACATACACGGATATGCAGAGGATGCATAATTATAGTAACAGTCTCTTCTGGAAGACCTACTGCATCTTGCTAGTAAGTGAAATAGCTCTCTAAGCATCTAAGGTATTTAAATGGCACTACATTTCTCAGGTGTGTGCTCCTGGAGGGTTTCACTGCTTGCTGTCACTGCTCTGCCATACGCTGTCAGACAGTGTCCTTTGTATCTTACTGCATCTTCTCCCCTTTCACCATTTTTTTACCACTTCCCCTCCAAGACTGTAAACTCTTCCTAATCAGGAGCTCTCTTTCTTTTGCCATCTATACAATACTGGGCAAAACCCATCTTAGTTGTGCAGTAGTATAAAAGTAACGCATTAATTGCGTAAATGTACCAAGACATAACAAAATATATTTACAAATGTAACATTATAAACCCAGATAGCTCAACAGCTGATTCATCCTGCAATCAGCTGTTACACAATAATCTATAATTAAAATAGAGGGAAAACTGTTAGGGGTCCAGAAGACAACTTTTATTAAAATAAGTATTTCTGGAGGGAAGGCAGGACAACAAAATACATCTTGTGGTCACCATTATCTTTCGGTTTCTTTGGGAAAAAACCTAACTGAAGTCCCTGATTTTTACAGGCTAAGGTGTCATTTTCATATTCCTTTGACAATTGGAGCAAAGTATCAAAAAACCTTTTAAAACAACTGAGTTGCAACAATTGAGCCATATCCTTCCTTTCTGAGTGGAAATGCTCAGCAGAATGACAGAAGGACTAGGAAATCCTACGAGAGTTACTTATGAATTTTCAGATGAACACTTTACTGAGGGAAGAGCCATTCAATGAGCTGCAAGCAAAGCAAAAGGCAAAAAGAGATCTTCAAAACACTGACCTTAAGGTAATGAGGGCAAAGAAGCACCAGCTACATAAGGCTTGGGTGCTCAGCCTTCCTGTCTCAGATTGCCTCTGGCCTGAAGAGCCCTGGCACTACTGGCCACCTGCACATTTGTCCCATAAATCGAGCTGCCACCACCACCACATTCTCAGCTGGCGTAAATCTGTCAGTCAGTGGAGCAATGTCAGTTTAAACCATCAGCTGTGGCACCTGAGACTTGCTCAGAATTTAAGTGCTGAATGCCAAAGGAGCTATACTGACTGTTGAGAATTCATGACTATTGTAACCTGGAGGTGCCTATAGGCTAATGGCACCTCAACTGTATGATGCAAAAGGCTCTAGGGATCTAAATATAGACTTGCATTCCTGCTCAGAAACATCCTAGCCTGGAGAGACAAGTAGCTTATAGTGTTACCATTCAGACAGAGCACTAAATGTATCTTTTCCCCAAGTCCCCACAGAGGTGTAAGGCACTAGTCATTCTTGGACCGTGGACAACAGGACTGCGATCAGACCAAAACGCACATAGAAACAGAAAAAATACCAATGACTCTTTACTTGTCTGAGAACTCATTTGAGATAAAGGGACCATCAGAAATCTTAGTTATGGGGGCCCAAAATCTTGGCTCTGGTTTCCCAGGAAAGCACTCTGATGCCAGGAATGGTTTAATGCAAAATAAATAAACAATTCCTACAATAGGAAGTTGAAACTAATATATCTGCCTCCCAACAGAATCTCCTTCTCACTAGCACACTCAATCAATTATTTTCGCTTACTCTTCCTGGTCTCACAAATCTCAGGGGTTCAGATCCAGTTAATCTAAGCTCCTGAAAAATGGAAGTGGGCTCCAGGAAAAAAAAAAAAGAAAAAAAAAAGAAAGGGCATGAGCTCCAGAAAATAAAGAGATACAAAAATCTAACACTCCTACCCAAAAGGTCTACCCACTAAGGTAAGTGACCACTGGGAGCATCTGGGTCCTTTGTCGCTCCCTGGTTAGCCCAACAGAGTCCTTGGTTGCTCTACCAAAGTACGTGTGTGGTCCAAAAGCTGCCCTTGCTCTCTGCCATGGCAGTGCAGTTTGGAGAAGCTAGCATGACTGAAAGAAGAACAAGTGTGCTCATGGGTGGCCATAAATTGAGGAAAGAGGGGTACTCTACAGAGAGTTTCTGCCTTTTGTCTCTACTGTGTCCCAGTCCAAAGCCCTGATCCTCCCAACAGAGCAGCTTGGGTAGGGCTTCCGTGAACTAGTGACTGCAGAGTACAAGCAATAGAAATCTGCATTTCTTCCATTTTCTCCATTCTAATTCTGCTTACTTTTAGTATGGTTGGGTGCCATAAACTTCAAAAACAGGAAGATCTGCATATGCACAGTAATTACTTTTTCAGACTGTTTTACCAAATCAAGGATTTAACCGCACTGAAACACTTGATAAGAAACAATTCCATTGATACTTACTTGCTAGTGAACCTAAATGACTGACCAGATGGAGCAGAACATAACATAGCAGACTGTCTAATATACTTTAGCTGAGATAATACATCTCGACTGAAAAAACATAATGTTTCACTCACTGACATGGAGATTGTTATATTACAGTGATGGAAATAACTATTACATGCTCTTCCGTGTCTGTGTGCATGCCTGTGCAATTTTTCCTTCTTCTATCCATCTAATAACCTTTATATCTCTAATATGCATTTAAGACAACTGTAATAAACCAAAACTGAACAATTAAAAAAAAGCCTGTTAAACTATCATTAAGGGAATAACTTAAACCTGCAACATTAGGGAAATTCAAATTTGAAGTTGAAATGCACCATATGTCCTCAAATGTGCACACATGAGAAGATGTGTTCAAGTATTTCTTTTAAGCAGAGTGCCATGATGGTAGGAGATACTGGAGAACACATGATTCCTTCAGCACTGCCTTAGTTAACTTCGGTTTATTTAAAGCAACTAAGAAAAATGTATTTGTATTCACAGAGACACCTGCCTTTTATTCCCATTAATAATAAGAGCTATAAAAGCCTAACAAAATTACAATATACCTCTAAATGTTAAAGACCTTTATTTTATAATAAGTTACATGCATAAGTCCATATGTGCATATTAAGTATGGTCTTTAGTGCACCTGTTAGAGGAGATGATATATGACTTGGCAATCTAGAGAACGGCAGAGAAAAGCTTTTGTTTGTAATGTGGGCAAAGGGAACTTGCAGGCAACTCCAGAAGATACTGTTCATATTTCCCTCCCAAAAGTGCTGATGAATTATTTTTCATCATAAGCTTTAAGCGTAGTTCATTACTTTGCCAGGTAAAAAAAGGTGGAAGGAAAAGTCCAACCAACTCCCTCAGATGAGAAGCATGTCTGTCTTCTTTTGGTTTATCTAAAACTCCTTCTTTCTTTTCTATCTTGCTCTATCTTCCTTGCAGTAAAACATTTGAATAGGCAGATGTGGCAGAAAATCTCAAGACTGAAAAAGAGTACTTCAAGGCTCAAATGAAAATACTAAAGTATTAGAATGTCACAGCTTGAGAAAACAGGACCAGGATACGCCTTACGCACCTAAGGCTCAATAAAGGGAATACCTCATCCTGCAAAATGTCTGCTGATGCTAAGGATCTTTTTGTCTTGCAAAGGCTTACTCCAAAACTTTTGTTTCCCTTCCTCATTCTTAATCCTTTATTTCTCAAGGAACTAAATTGCAGACCACTAGGCGTATTAGTTTTCACGTGTGTTTTTGTACTTCACCCAACACTTGTTTGCTTTGCCTGCCTGTTCTTGCTGCTAAGCAGGGTCTGTGGGAACTGAAGGCAGCCACTCCAGAGGTAACACAGCATAGTGCTGCTGTCTCCATTTTCCCTGCTGCTTTTTGTCTGCGCATCTATGGTGTATATGTAGCTCTCCAAGAGCCAGGTAATGCTTTATGTGAAGCTGAGAGAAGAAATCCCTTTTTTTTTTTTTTTTAAAGCTGGGGTCCGCCATGGGCTTGTCAAAGGCTCTACTGCTTCCTCCAACACAGGCAGCTGGCTGGGTGCAAGCCCCGTGCCTGTGTTGCCTTCCATGCCAAGTGAACTCTTGTCCGCTTCCAGTAGAAACACTTTTATCCTTAGACCTGGAGGCCAGATACCATTTTGAAAGTGCAATGGGAATGGTTGGACAGTTTAGAAAACAGAAATGCTATGGATGGAAAAAGCCATTAAAGCTTAAAATGTGGACATACTAATAAGAAGACAAGTTTTCTTTACATTCTGTATTAAAGAATAGTTAAGTATGACCTGTGGGCAAGTATGGATGGCAAAAGGAAGAATCACAAAAACTGAAAAAAGAACATAGCACAGAATTGTCAAGTGTTCCTGTTTGTCTGAGGGCTGAAACACTCCATGGTGACTGCTAGAAATATAATGATAGACGAGTAAACCTCAAGATTTAGGTAATCCATCTGATATATTGTCAGCAAGTCATACAGCAGAGTGCCCGGGATCAAGGCCATGAAGAAGAGCAACGACCAACAACTCCAAACTAAATATACAATGTACATTGGATCCTTCATTAGTGGAAATGCACTCCATTATAGGCTGACTCTGGTTTTAGACTTTAGAAAAGCCAAGCACTCATTTATGAAACCACCTGTCTCCTGCCTTCCTGTTGTAAAGCAATTTATTTTCTTTGAAAATGTGTTTCTTTCCGTTGCAGTGGCCTCACAGCACATTTATCCTCTTACGTCTGTAAGCTCTCTGGGACAGGGACTCTTGATACTTGTCTCATGGAGGCTGTCAGCACTTAGAAATGAAAAGTAGTAACATTAATAGTAATGTTCTACTCAGGTTTAAAATCTGATTTTGTTATACCTCCTGGCAGCAGTCAACCCACACAGCAAATGAGCTGCAGGGACAATGTGACAGTAAGTCAGTATCATGGCCAGAGCAGCAGAGTAGCAGAGATCCAGACTGCCAAGCTGCTCGTCAGACAGATTAACCTTCCAGCACTGGTGCACCATGTCAATGGGGAACCATGAACTGATGACTCCAGAACTGAAATGTATTAACTGCATTTCTGATGCCATGCATTGGAAAAGTATTTGCAGCATGGTCTAATGTGCCGCTGAAGTAAAAATCTGCATAACTCAGAAATTTCTTGGAGTGTATTTTGAAGAAAAAAGGGGCCCTCAGTCTTCTTGGCTGATCACGATGATCTGCCCTAGTTGGGGGATGAATCCTGGTTTCTACAAGGCCCTAAGTAGTCTGTCCTGTCCTGCATTTTCACCTCAAGTTTCACAATGCATGTGTCTCCACTATGAGCTGGTGAGCATTACAAAGTTACTAAGTCTTGGTGGCAAACCATCCTTATTTTCAATGAAAGCCCATTCTAAAACAAAATAGGGACCCAGTAAAACCAATCAAGATCAGACTAAACTATGCTAAGACTTGATCAGTTAGCAAAGGCATCACAATCAAAAATATAAATAAATGAATTAATTAATAACAAAAATATTTTTCTTACTGTAACTGAAAAATATCTTGTGGGCTCAGCCCCCATTTTTCAAGTATGACTGCTCAAAATTAAGACCCAATCCAGAAAAAAAAGCACTCAAACTCCAGTAACTGGAGAGGAGAAGATGAACAGGGGAAGACTATCACAGTACCTTTTGATGTCAAGCCACCTGTATATAGCTCTTAGTCTAGACAGGAATTCAGGAATCCATTCAGGGAAATGACAGCCCAGACTTCCAGCTGATCTAAAGCTCGTGCAGCATAGGTGGTGTGTGCAGGACTGAAGGGGTGGCCATTTAAACACATAGCATGAGTGCAGGCTTCTAAAATAAGCCACTTCAGCATTCTGCCAGTGTGTCTTCACATCTACCAAAATATAAGCTGCCTGCACAATCAGAGGGCATTGCTTCACATACAGTTTTGACAGATTAAAATATGTGAAATTCTCCCTCATTTCTTTTTCCTAGGTTTCCCACTCTTGCTGTCACACGAAGACAAATTCTAGATATTGAATACGTGATGGATTTTAGCTCAGTCATAACTTCTCTTCCCTTTCCACTGTGCATCCTTTGCACAACTAACTCCTGAGATCATAGCACTGTGCTTCTCATAAAGAAAAGCCACCTGCCCTGTGTAACACCTGAGCCATTAGTACTGCCTAATCTTTGGGCCACTCTTTTAACAATATCTGGAGGTACGCGCCCATGAATCAGTTCTGGCAGCATGCGAATGGGCTAGAAAGAAAATAAAAAAATTCCTCAGTGCAGTTAGCAAAGAAACCTAAATTTATAGGACTGTCAAAAGAGTTCAAGGAAAGAGAGACAAGATTCTTGTGGCTGAACAATCAATGAGTTGAGAAAGAAAAGAGTAACACAGAAGAGATCCATAAGCCAAAAGGAGTAAGAAAAGGGGTAGAGAATGCTAGAAATAAAACAAATTTTATCACTGACTTCATCGGATCAGGGCTTCCCTTTCTCTGCTCTCCCCTAAACCTACTTATCTGCACAGGGAATAAACTGTACAGATTTTTAAAGTGAAAGTGTTGACAGACTTTGGATAAAGAAGTTAATAGGATTTCATCTACATCTCCCGCAGCTCTTACACAGGTGACTGGATTTTAAGTTTTTGCCATGTTCTGCTTATTGAAATTTATTTTTCCGTTCTGATTTATTTACATTTATTAAGAAATAATTTAATTCATGAAGGTAATTATCATGACAATGCTCACTTTAGAAAGAAAATAAATTTATTCTTGGTTTTGAAGCGCCTAAAATGTTTAACAGAGGAAGTTACAATGCAGCATAACCAGAGCTTTTTAAGTTTTTTTTCTTTCATTTTTCCTTTTCTCTTGGTTAGCTACTTGCCAAACACTTGCTTGTTTTAAACTAAATGAAATTTTCTACCTTCTCAGTAGGATTAATATTTATTTATACCAGTAAGGTACAGAGATTGAGGAGCAGAAAGATACATCCATGACAGAGGTCTACTTGAATCTCTAATTTGTGTTAGGTCTAAGAGAGAACTGCCCATGTAAGTTACAATCGCTGGAAGGTAGTGCTCATCTCTAAGCAGGTGGAAGCCAGATATTTTAAAACTAACTGCAACAATTGACTTAAATATAGCCCTATCTGAAGTCAAGCAAAATCATTCCATTGCCTTCACTGAGTTTCTGATCAGCACAGCAGAGCATGCTATAGCTCTAAATCTCACGCTTTACAAAATACACCTATCACCCACACTTTGTAGATAGCGCACCTGAAACAGGAGTTTCAGTGGAATGATTTGATAAAGCTCACTAAGAACAACAGCAGCAGAGTCAAAAATCAGGAAATAAAGGTGTCTATTTCCTTCCCAGAACTTCTCGCTGCTGTAAACTACACCAGTCTCTTGTCAATCTCTACACACTCCCAGTTCTGTAGGTGTAAGTACTAGGAGAAAAGCTGTCGAGTAAGTGACAAATCATTTTTTACTACAAAGTTCACTAAAGGCACTGGAAAAAAAGACCTATTAATTTTGGTGAGCCCTGGACAAAACACTAAGGGCAAATCTGAAAATGAAAATGAAGTGTCCCAGTTTGTACCAGTTCATGCAAGAGCCAGTTTTCACCAGAGCAGCAGTAAAGGTACAACTGAATGGAATGAGCACAACACAGAAAACCAAGCAGAAAATGTCAAGGTGAGACATCAAATGGGCCTAGCAACTACAAGAAGAGTCCATATTTACAGCAGCTACCAATTTAAATCACGCAGTTGCCAATGGGGAACTAAAAAGGGGCAAAAGCCACCCGTCCATTTAATAGCCATTCTTCCATCCTTCTGCTCCAACAGCCAAGAGAGTTGCTCATGCCCACACGGGTATTTCCTTTGCCTCCGGTATTTCATTTGGTTCACATGGAACATTGATGAACAAAATAATTAAATAATAACATATTCATTATGAAAGGGCCTGTGTTAAGTGACATTTTTAAATTGCATCATGTCTTCAGAATATTTATTTTGCTATAAGTAACTTAAAAATTAACTGAGTCATGGACAGAAAAAAAGAAACTAAACTCATGTCTTTGTATCCCAGTTTTGGATTCTATTATCTGCACCCTCTGTATAGACAATTACAACTACTATTAAAGTCCAGTGATCTGTATGTAAGCTGTCTCCTATACTGCTTATGTAAAAAAACAGAAACACAGAAAATAGGCTTTGATTACTGGCACTCTGGTAGGTGATACATAGTATAAAATGCAGGTTCACTAGTAGATCTGTATAAGAAATAGACTGATTCCCTTTAATTGACTTTTCTGGAATTAAACCTTTTTTTTAGTAAGCCCTTTGTATCTTCTGACTGTGAAAAACTCAAAGAGTTGATTTACAGAACCTGAAAAAATTAGTATTGTAACATCAAAACACTATTATAAAAAGACATATTTGCCTAAAATTCAAAATATGAAGAAATAAAGTAAGCGGATTTTTGTATTTGTTTTTTTTTTTCTTTTATATAAAAGAAGGTAAATAAAGTCTGAGTTCTAATATAAAAATCTATGAAAAGAAACAGAAATCTATTTCAAAATGAAAGTTATCTTCGCAGTGCTTACAATTGCTTTCTGTCTCTGTCTCTCCCTTTGTTTGGCCCTTTCAGATTCCCGTTTTTCATACTCTTTGCGGTATTCTTCCCTCTTCAGCCTTTCATGCTGATATTCCTCATAGCTGTCATATCTAGGAAACATAACTTAGTCATTAAATCAAGCACCTGTATTTGTGAAAGTAAAATTAGTAATACAATTTCTGGAATGCTTCATTATCTCTTGAGAACCAGCAGCAAAGCAAACCAAATGCAGGCAAAATGCACTACCTGGGTCTGTGACTGTACGGTGATCTGGATCGCGATCTTGCATGTAAGGGAGAACTTCGGTATGCTCGGTGTCTACAGTGGCTGGACTCATAATAGCAACAAGATCTGCAGGAAGAAACATATTCACCTCTGTCATTCAGTTTGAATCTATTGGCACCGTTTTCTACCTCATTCGTGAACTTACTACTTCTTCTAAGCTACCAGTGAGATTTTTCCAGTGACAGTTTGCGATCTCCTAGTCAACTAAGGGGCCTCAAGTGATTTCCCCCCATGCCCTTCTGTAATGTTCCTTATTGAGGCTAATACAGAGCAGAGAGTCAGCCACTGTCAACTTAATCTGATAGGGACTGCAGCTAGATTGGCACCAGGCAGCTTGCAGATAATGGGAAAGGTTAGTTGTGTACATCTCTCACCGATTGCTCTGCTGCTGACTTGACTGGCTCCACTCAGAAAGTGTAAACTTGGCAAATTTAAAGGATAATGGCAACAAGTGTTTCCGTAGCAACACCTTCAGAGTTAATCAGCTCAGGAGCAATAGAATGAGAGTTGCACTGGATTAAGTTACTTCTTGTTTTTTTTCTTTCTTTCTTTCTTTCTTTCTTTCCTTCAAGTTGCTTTAAGGTTTTGCTGTTTTCCTTCTTAATTAGCTATGATGATGATACATGAATTTGCTGTACTGTACCTTGAAGAGGATCTACTACAAGGCGACCTTGATCTCGATCGGGAATATGGAGAACGGGAACAAGACCTGCATTGAGGAAAGGACCTTGACCTAGAGCGTGTCCTTTGGGATCTTTGAGAAAATAAGGATTTGGGTGGAGACACTGAATCTCTGCA
Source organism: Megaceryle maxima (assembly GCA_024605025.1). Taxonomy (NCBI): domain Eukaryota; kingdom Metazoa; phylum Chordata; class Aves; order Coraciiformes; family Cerylidae; genus Megaceryle; species Megaceryle maxima. The sequence continues at coordinate 74,273 of JANHGN010019549.1, read as the reverse complement.
TGGAGAGTTAAAAGAAGAGCAAGAAGGCGATACATCAAATAATGAATATGCTTGTGTCCCATCCCAAGGGTAGCGTAGTTTATCACTTTCATCTTCACTGTCATCAAAGAGATCATCCATTGCTAGTCCTGAATTTATAAATATAGGTAGTTTGGAGAATTGTTCATTACTGTAATCACTGTCCCTTAGTTCTCTGGTCTTATCTGCTTCTTCATCAAAAACAGCTTGGCTGGGGTGACCAAAATGCTTATTCAGTTCAGCCCGAATTTCCTGGTCTTGCAGCTGTTTTCTGTTATTACCATAGGATCCCTGCTTACTTGTCTGTAAAGTCTCTTTCTTGAAATACTGGTCTTGTTCTAAAGAAGAACAAATCTGACACTGCCACCCAGGTGAAGAATCCTTAAATTCTATTTGTCTGGAGTCTTGAAGTTCCTGGGATATTTTAATGTGTATTTCCGATTTTGAATTCACAGATTGACAGTAGTCATGGTCACCAAACAGCCGCAAACTGGGCCGTTTTGTTTTTCTCTCCTCATGTCCACTGGACAGTACTGTAGTCTTGCTAAGCTGTGCATACAGCTCAGACTGTTCTGGACCCTTCTTGATTGGGTTATTTCCTTGAGAACCGGAAGACTCACTATAGCGGGGTTTTTTTGAAGGTGGTACAACAGTCTTGCATGATGACTTCAGCTTAGGTGAAGTCCTAAAAGGATTATCCTGGTTGGCTTTATGAGGAGGGGTTGTAGGTGGAGTTAGGCCTAAGGGGCAAAAAAGGAGGAACAGAATATATTTAAGCACACATACAACATTTATAAAGGCAGCTCATGTGCTTCTTTAAAAACAGATACAAAGCAAGACCCATTCTATGTCACATTAATTTAATGCTACTCATACTGGGAATAAGAGTATTTAGGATGTGAGACACCAAAGATCTGGTAATCAACAATAGCAACAGTACTAATGCACTGTCATTAATCTTCAGCATTATTTCTGCCCCTCCCCTTGCTCCATAACATCCACCTCTCTCTGTAGATTTTCATAGAAAAGATCAAGAGATAAAACCCAAAAGACTTTTTGTTAAAAATGAAAACGATTTTGATACAAAAATCAAAAGTCTGGAACTGTCAAAAACCTAAAGAAACTAGCAGACAAAAACACGAATAAAAGCAGCCTGAGAAAATTAAACGAGTGCTACCGAAGGAACCTCAGTAGAACCCAGAACTTGAATGTGAAGTACAGCAACTCTACAATTCAACTGCAATGACTCTTTGTCTCTACAGTTCATTAACTTAGTAAGTCATTGTTAATATATGTATAATACAGTCTTATAACTAATACATTTTGCCTGAAATGTCATTCTGCAACTGAAATCCAAGTGAACAATAGGACACCTGCAACTGTAAAGAAACATTACATTTAGAACCAGGTATAAGTGAGAGTCATGAAGGAGGGAGTCAAAATGAAGCAGGTAAGGTCTTCAAAGACAAAAGATACCGCTAACTACCAGGATTGTTCACATAACTGTAAGAGATTATGTCACTATGGTGAGACAAAATTTCAGGAAGAACTCCAGCCCATTCCAGTAAAACCTGGGAACTGAAACAGTATCTTCCAATTATTCTTATATGGGTAAAATATAACTCTCAGTATTTTCTGTGGAAATCACAGAATTTCTTCAGACTTTACAAAAGGATAACACAGGACCCCAGGGTAGAGTAACAGCAAACTGTAGCCACTGTTCAGGAAGCAATTACTCTCCAGGAAGGTACTTGGTATGGTATGTGTGAAAAATTTGCTTCTGTCCAATTGAACCCAATGTAATTTAGAAACACATGCTTAAAATTAAACAAATCAGACTGAGATTAAGGAGTTCTCCTAGATAATCCAGACCATCCATAAGCATACCAGAGGCCTGATGCTGCCCAGGATTTCTTCCTCTATCCCAAGCAGTGATCTTTCCATTACTTCCTTAGCAAGAATGAAAAGAGAGAGGGCAGACACACTTACAGGAAATGTGTATTTCAAACACAGCTATAGAGTTCTATTTTGTATTTTTAACCATGCAATAGAGCTCAGCAGATCAATGCAAATGGAACATGTTTTATAGTGTTTTGCTGTAAAGAAGTAAAAACGTCCATCAATGCATAGTGCTCCCTAAGGAGCATAAATGGAGACTGGGAGTCCCATTGCATTAGCTGCAATGAATTTGTTTCAGAAAAAAAAGAACATAGGAGTACCAAGGCATGAATACTTGATGTGAGAGAGAAGCCTGAGTTTATCTGAATATTTGGAAAAAATAGTTATGAGCTACTTGTGGCTATGTAAACACTTTGCCTAATGCCACAAGTGTCAGGGAAACTAAGGCGAAGATAATGACACCTAAAATTCTAGTTACCTCAAACAAATTTAATAGTGGAAAAAGCTTTGTGCAAAGTCATCACTGATAGACTGTTTTCTTTGAGTCCTCAAATTTTTCTCCCCCCAAAAATTCACTTATGTCAGCCTATGTATTTCACACCTTATCCACCTCCTCGATGAATTCTTGGTAAAATGAAGAGAACACTTCTTTTCTAAATTCAACAGTAAGAGTTTCTGGTTAAAAGATTCGAGAAAGATTAATGCAAGAAAAGACTGTTTTCTAGCTAAAAAATTTAGAACTGTCACCTTTACTTATGAAATTATACAGCCCATGAGAAGCTCTGGGGTTAGTAACTGATTTTTTTGGATGTAGTTTTAAAGAAAGAATGAAGCAAAAATACCACCACTCCACACTAAACATGCATATTTAAGAATTTCAGGCAAGGGAACCCAGAGATAATCCAATATTCAAAGCCCCAGCAGGAAGCAAGCTAAACACAGAGCACTACAACTTCCAGAAGCCCGACAAGGAGTCCAACAATCTTTGCAGGGGGCTGTGGGGGGGGAAACCCCTATCAAAAAAACCTTCGCAAAAGTACAGACTGAGCTGAATTTACTGGCACTTCTGTTGCTGGCAGAACTGTGCTGGGAACAGCCTAAAAAAGGGCTTCCTCGTGGCATTCTGGCTTTTTTCCTGGTTTTCAGCAGAAGCAGGAAGTACACAAGCAAGTAGAAACAGATAAAAGTTGGAAAACGTTCATTTAACTTTTGAACAAACCTCCATCAGGGGATGGAGGAGGGAGGGAAGTTTTGAATTCATGTCACTGCTACGGAGTCCACCTTCAGCGTGTCCCATCACCAATCTCCGAACTGTGAACTTTCAGAAAACCTGTTGGCTGCACACTTGTTCATCTTCACACTAATCCCCGGTAATCTTCACCGAGGGCCACGGTCCCACATCAATGGTGTTATAATATTCTATAACCCTTGGATTATTTCTGGTGCCAATTTCTCCACCAATGTGTACATTTTAGCGTTGACAGTACAAGGTATATTCTGTGCTCTCTCTTGAACTTAGCAGGTTTTGACAGATTTATGGAAGGACAGATGGCCATTACGGGCTGAAGGCTGACAAGAGGCAGTTCAGAGCATTGTTAACACACTTGCACAAACTCTCAGCAGTGCAGCGCTGTGCAGAATGTAATTCAGACTATAGCTTTTTTATTGCTGCCTATTTTCTTTTGTCAAAAGAGCCTGCTGTGCACAGCAACAAATGGCTGCCATTACCCAGAATGTAATGGGTGTCAGACAAATCACGTAACACAAACAATCAAGAGTATGTAGGTCATATTTCAACAGAGCACAACCTTAGCAATATTTATGATTACTGCATTGAAATGTGCTCTATAATAAACAAGTACCTCTACATCACTCACACTTATGTACTTCTGCACAGCAAATCTGTTAGAAGTGGTACATACTCTGCAATCATCCTCCTTAAACAGTCTTTTTTCTTTTTAAAGTAAAAGGCAAGTGTTTTTTCATGACATGCTATAAAACCATTTTCTTTGTAGGGATTTTTCTTTAATTGAATGGCTTTGGTAAATGGTACGTTTGCACTCTGCCTTGCTCTGTCTACGTACTTCAAACTCACTTGGTGATCTTGTGCTTGAAAGCAGTGTACATCAATTTGCCAGCACTGCTGCCAAAGGAGCACCATCTTCCCCGCATCTGTGCAACAAAAGCTGTTTGCATGCTTGTCAACTCTGCCACCCTGGCTGAGCAACTTTCAATAAAGTTCTTGGGAGAGTGAAACTACTTTTGATACATTCCAAAACACTAAAAAATACCCTTAGTAACTCAGTTAGCCCAGCAAGGTTGATAAGCAGAAATCAGGGGATAGTGCCTTTGCATAAAACATGACATCCTGACTTTTTAGGACTGATTTGCAATGCTCTTTTACATAGACACCGATCTTTCTAAAACTCTACTGTAACCGTTAGTATTTGAAAGTTTGATGACGTTGTGCTTTGAGGGGGATGAGAACTAGTGTCTTTTGGGGAACCTTTCTACATGTGCACTGGGCTTCTGAGAGGCATGAAAACCAACTTTTAAGTTTGAAAGTGAATTGTCAAGGGAAACAATATTTAAGGCCACTTTGTGTTCAGTGTTTAAAGTAACAACTCAATTCAGTAAAAGAATCAGGAGAGCTTTCGTGTGGCACAAGTTTGCAGAAGCCAGGAAAAGATAATAAAATTAAATAGCCATCATATAATAAAAAACTACATGCTTGTTGAGTATTCAGTTTAATCCTGTTGTCAGCGCTGCAGAGAATAAACAGAGACTCCTTGAAATACCAAATAATTTACTAGATTTTATTCCCTCTGGACAACTCTCTGTGTCTCACATCTCATTTTAACAGAAAACATTCCGAGGTCAAACAAGTTCTTACATAATAAGATTTTAAGCATTTGTTCTGGCAACTAAGAGGTAACACAGATCTAGAGGTGGGCAGATAGCAGGGTGTAAGTATCCTCAAGGATGCTGATGAATTACAAATCACTATTGAAGCTCATTGTGTTCATATAGCCTTTTCTGTTATCTTTTTGGAGAAATCAAATTTTGCACCCAGTGAGGAGACTGGTGCTCAGGTAAATTACAGGAATCTGTGTGCAAATGAGAGACTTTTAACCAAGTCACCTGTTGTAGCTAGAACAGTTAAAAAACCCTTCGGTTACTAATGCATTTACATGATGTCTTTGAGCATTTAGGAGTGAAGGTTTAAAAAGACACTGGGAGAACAAAGACAGCTAAGTTTCAGGCATTTAGAAGCCATGCCATCTAACCTCTGGCATTTAAAAGTTCAGCAGAAAGTCTAAGACAATCATTGAGGAGCCCTCAGTCATCAAGTTACACAGCCACCTCCAGAGGGTGAGTCATCCTCCTAGGACCTGTAGGCAGATGCCCCCTCAGCCTGACTGGTAACAAAGAGGAAAGAAGTCTTCCAGGGACACAGAAATGTCCCATGTTCCTGGAAGACGTTACAGATGTTCAAGGCCATAAACTCTTAGCAAGGCATTGGCAATGCAGCTAGCTGTGGAAACAAAGGGAGAAGGACCTCTTGTAAGACTCTTAACTCAGAATGAGACTTGCCTTGCACAGTAATTTCATCCACTATACTATCATCACCAAGGACTCCCTCCATATAATGATGTTCTGTCCCACTTTCCTTAGAATAGCACCAGAAATCACCCCCAGAAGCTGGGATTTTAGATTGCAATGGACTTATTCCTCTACCATAGGCATCTCTACCACAAAGTATAGTCAAAGAATTATTCTGTGTGGCTTGAAAACACTTCAACAAAATATTTGTTCCTTGTAATTTGACAAATCAATGTTTTGACAGTTTTAGGGAGGACAAAGTTAGATGCATGACTATTAACAAATGTAAAGCAAGATATAGGATTGGCAGGAAAACAGTTTCAGTTTGACTTTAGATACATGAATCCAAAACACGTGTGTGAGGAAGATTGATGGCTCATGTGGGAAATGCTTTTATTTATTTATTTTTCTGCTCTATAGTTAATTCATCAGTGAGGGAACCAATGTTGTTTTCAGCAGAGAGATCAAGGGAGCTGCGATTTATATTAAAATACTTTGTGCTTCGATAGTGCAAGCGGCACTGCTAATGGTCTTTTCAATTCAGCAGTGAGATCAAGGCAACTCCTATTTAAATTATAATAAATAGTGCCTGTACAGTGCAAGCTGCCCTATATAAGGACAATGACCATTGCTGTTATCTGGATATAATTTGGAGTTGCTAGGGTCTCACTAAAGAACTCCAAAGTGTTATTAATCACTACTGCCATTATTTTGGGGGGGTTGTTGTTGTTTATTGTTGTTTGTTTATTAGTTTTTTACTGAAGTGGGTGTCAATTCTGCCATGATTTACTCATATACGCTGCAAGTTCTTTAGTACTCGAGGTTGTTTCTGTTATGTACTTGTCTGCTTCCAGCCCAAGCAGAGTCATAACAAAGACACTACTGCAATACAAATGAGTAAAAAAGATATGCACAACCGCTCATCTTTTTATAGATTTATATGCATACATGAATATAAAAATAAATTCTATGTGTATATGAAGGCAGAGATTAATACAGCTAGAGGGTGATGAAATATAATCTCCTGAAACCTCTCACTAGGCATTGTGAAGACTAGAGCAAGCGCAACAAGAAGTCCAAGAGCCACCCTCGTCTACACTGTTTGGTAACACTGCCCCAACTCCCTGCTCACACACACTTCACCAATTCATCCTCTTCCTCATCATCAGTTTATTTTCTAGCTAGACTCTATTTGCTTCCAGAGGAGAAAAAAATAAGTCATGGTTTCATAATACAATATTCCTGTTCACATATTCAGACAGTTGTGCTGTTTCACAGCTTCTGATGCATTTTTTAATACAGTGGTTCTCCTGTTTATATTATCTAAGACAACTAGAGAGCTGTTTTGTTTTCTCTTCTGTGCACAGCTGATGGAGTGGAATGAATCTGGTAATACCAACACGATTCCTGTTGCCATTATGGAGGCAATACTAGAGGACTATCCAGGGGTCAAACTGACTCCCAGTTTCTGTCTAGTCAGCTGATGTGAAGAGCAGGCTGCTGACTTTCTGGCTGGGAGAAAACACTGCTCCCTTCAGTGATTTCAACGGTCGCTTGTACCACTCTGCTGTGGTCACCTCATTTGCCCCTTTCAGTTGGCAGCACTAAGCACTAACTTACCAGTGTGCTTACAAATGGGCAGTCTCGTGCAGATTTGCTCTCCAGTAATGATAAAAGAGGCTGCTCTGTGCTTTTATCCTGACGCATACAGTGAATTTTGCCACGTTTAAGTTGGTTTTGCAAAACAAAGGTGCATTGGAAGGATGCTTCCTTTTTTCACAAGAGAAATCATTAAGACCGTGGGTTTTCAGGAAATGGCAAGGGAAATGTGCATGTTTTAATGCTGAACTAATGAAGAAGTTTCTGAAAAACTGAAATGATGGATGTCAGGAGGCGAAAGCCCGAAGTACATACACAAATCTAGTGCCTGGGCCTGCTCTTGTGTAAAGCTGCCACTGAATTGAGAGGCACCAAAGCTGATTTATGGTACCCAAAGACGTATTCTGCAATGCCCTCCAAAATGCTACATATCACATAATTTATAATCTACTCTTATCCTGAGAGAAACACATGCCGAGCACATCTCTTATTTTTCAGTATTACGCAGCTGAGAAAGAAAACAGTCTTGGCAATAGCTCAGGTGGAGGTCAACATGTGCTCTTGTGCTCAGTTCTGACCATTTCAAGAAAACGAAGGGAAGAGTTCAGAGGAAAGCAATAAAACAGATCCAAGGCCGAAGGAATTGCTTTAGCAGAAAGAAGAGCAGATGAATAAAATGAGTGTAATGTAATGGGTGATGCATGAACTAAACCAGCACATGATTAAAAAAAATAATCTAAATATCCTCAAAAGGTACAAACACCAGGGATCTGAAAGGAGGAGGAGGATAAAGGGAGGTTGTGTGAAGTGTGCTAATGGAAGAAATAAAGAGCAAGCAAGAATATAAAATGAATACCAATTTTTAAAATTACCTTTAAGCTACGGAATAATTTTTCAGTGGTAGAGAAGAAAGCTGTTATTTGTGACACATTAATCTAGAATTGACAAAGCACTGAAACATGCAGTAGTGTACAGCCCTAGACCAGCCTGGAGACAGGCTGGATGACATAACTTTTCCATCTGTAACATCTATTACACTGTGCTGTGGGGTTTGTCTTTGAAAGATGGTGCTCAGCAGTACACAAATCTATGGGGAATTGGGGAGGTGTAACAGATAAATGGTTTCATTCATATTTTCCCAGAAATTATGCTCTCTCGTGCAGGTTTGGAGCCATATTTCCAAACACCTTCCTTCTCAGGTAACTGGATAAAAAGTCAATGCTAAACTGCAGTGAGGTTAATCTACTGGAGACCCCTGTGAGATCTTGGTGTACATGTGGTATGTTAAAATGAACAAGCACACACACAAGCCATGCTTAAAGGAAGAGCCAGCACTCCCCATTTCTCACCTGCAGTTCCAGAGAGTTCCACACTTAAGGTTTGTTCAATAGTCTTGTTCTCAAATGGGGAACCCTTGGGATCACTGGAAGACAGGGCACATTTATAAAAACAAGCTGAAATGGAGTTGCTGTAGCCAAAATCTATTGAAACCCCCTCCCTTTTATAAATGTTTGCACTTTTTAGTACTTACTTTGGTGACTCAGGTGTCAATGGAAGTGATAAACTTGTTGGTTTGGCTAAAGGGAAAAAGAAAATGATTATGGAATATTTAAACACTTTATAACATATACTAAAAAGATTTATTTTTATTTTGGTCCTGGAATCCCTTGTTAGCCAGTTAGGGCTGAGTTCTGATAGTTCAACAGTCATTTCAGTGTATCTTAGATAAACAGGGAGACCTATCTTGAGTCCTTATTATTGGTACCAAAATGGCACCTAAATATCAGCAATTATTTACATCAATTACTGTACCTCTGAAATACAGTATACAACCTAAATGCCAAGAACCTTTCAGGAGAACAGTGGTACATGTTAAAAATCAATGAAGAACTCTACAGAATACACTGTGAAAGTGTTTTTTTTTTTTCCTCATAAATTTAGACTACAGTTCATGTTTTATTTGGAAACAGGAGCAACAGAATAACTATGAGGTAACAGAACGTTATGAATATTCAGTTGATTTTACTTCTACAATATACAATTTTATATATAGCACTGAGAATAGGTTGTTTATATGAGGCCAGAGTCCAACCAGTTATAGTCCAAATTTCTGCAAATTATCCTGCAAACTATGACAAGTCACGGACATAGTCACAGATGGTTAAAAATGGGGTTGAAGCTTTTAGCAATACAATCCCAACATACACAAAAAACCAAAAGCTCTAGCTATAAAAATACAAGTCTTTGTAGCTTTTGTACACGTAAACTTGTATTTTCCCAAAGCAAGTCAAGAACTAGGGTATTGTAATACAACTAATATTCTTTTAATTGCCAGTAAAGTGTTTAAAAATTAAAAATAATATTACTTGCAAATTTTACTTTTCAGAAGTTAGATTGATGTTTAAACGCAGAGAGCATTGTACCAAGAACAACAGCAGGGGATCTCTTCTGCAGATTAATTACTTAAGACAAAATGTTCCCCTTGAACACTCCTGCACTGCAGATCTTTTGTCCAGAGTGTCACTACCGCATATTTCGTATTCATTTCAGGCTTGGAGCTCCCATCAACATTAAAGGATTTTATATGCAAATTGATTACTTTTATAAGCTCTAGAGCATTCTTGAAGTAATATTACGGGTTTTTTTAAATTAACTCAATTCTCAAGAGATGCATATTGTTTCTCCTCCTCCCCACATGAAAGTTAGCAATGGAAGCTCAGGTGTTCACCTCAGCTTCACCTTCCTCAGAAGTCAGTGTTGGAGTGAGGAAATGCACCTCAACGAGTTACTTGTCTGATCCAGCACTGCTGCTGATTTCTGCATAAAACCAGGTGCAGTAAGACTGAATGTTACTGGACAGACTTTTTTGTGTATTTTTGATACATCTAGGGATACTAATGTTTGCTCACGGCTACCTAGATGTAAAACTGGCTTAAAAAACCACAGACCTTACAGTAAGGCTATGCGATAAAAGTTTTATACAAAGGCTTCCACTTTTTTTAAGAGGATAAAAATCTACATACTCTTATTCAGTTTAGGCTTTCTAAGGAAGTTGAATGCATAAGAGTGTTTTAAGCCTATGAAAGTCTCATTCTAGTTCACATTAGTCCCACAGAATAGTCCCACATAAGAATACAGACATAAAATTCTGAAGCACTGAGGCACCAGCAAATCTGCCAGAGATGGGCACAGAACCAAAGTGTTATCTCACACTCATATGTATTCATTTCAGACAGATATCACTGAGCACTCCCACTGAGAAATTCGCATACCAAAACATCCATCAGTTTTTTTACTGCTAGGCAAGGGCTTGACCAAACAGTATTCCTGCAAAAGATTCATCCTCACACACAGCTATTGATAGTGTAAATATTTAGCCAAGACTCTACCATTTTCCACGGTGCTTGTTTATTAAGAGTTTCAAGATACACTGTGGCGTTTTTTTTTTTCTTTTTAAAAAGGGTTCATATGAAGTTGCTTGTCTCTGTAAATTGAAAATGTTCAGGTCCAAAAGAACTAAGTTTCTTCACGGGCAAATTTCAACCCGAACCCACGGATGATCTTTGGCATGAATAGGTTTGTGGACATTCCTGGGGGTTGGCAATATGTTTGCAAAAGTAACCCCAAAGGAACATACCGTTTGACTTATGCTTTGTGAGCTTTCCCTAACTTTGAAAGAAAATATCAGACCCTGATTATTTTTTAAAACAGAAAGAGTCAATTTTCTTGTATCTTTGATTAAATATATGAACAAATTACTGCACGTCTGCAAATACCAGTTAAATTTGCAAGGTTGATTCTCCCTGAATTGACTGTCCAAGCTGAAAACATTATATTCTTGTATTTGTATTATCTACAAATCTATTGATATTGCAATCATATATTGGTGTAAGAGGCAAATTTGACCCAAAAACCCCCACATTTCAGAAGCCTGAAAATTAAACTGTAGGAATTAAAGAACAGAGTAGTTTGTCTCTGCCTGCAACTTCACCTGCAATACCACCAAAGTCAGAGTCACCTGTTAAACACTGGTATGCCAGCTATATGTCCCTTTGGACTTTCCCAACCACTCCTTTCCTGCTGTTTCTACAACCCAACGTGCATGCTTTGTTGCACTGAATCTACACAAATGTCTAAGCTAGGGAAAAAATGCAGCTCTGATCTGAATAGAAAGATTTTATGATCCATATTTATGAGAGTGTGCACATATATCCACGTATATGTATAATATACGTATGCATATAGTATGTTATACACAACATACCTTATCTTTCATCACCTTAACACCCAACAATGCTAATAAAGTCCTCTAACTTGTCAGGTCTGTGTTTCAGTACTGTAGCAGTATGAGACCCAGGTTTTAGATGTACAGTTCAGTCTGGGGTTTGCTCTGAAGCAGACTGATGCAGCCATCCAGGAGTGGCAGTTGACACCCAAGAAGCTCTAGGGGCAGCTGAATTTCTTTCTTAGAAGAAACATTGTTCACAGAATTTGTGACAATAATGGGGAAAACTGTACTTAGGATGTCAGAAAGTACAGCTGTGAAAGGAGGATTTAGCAGCAGGAAGGGAAGATCATTTTTATTAAGTTTTCCTGTATTTCCTAATGAAGAGTGAAAAATTAGATTTGATGGGGGTTGAAAATCCATGGAGGTGGGTAGGGTGAAAGACAAAAAAACATACAGAGTTTGCAATTGTTGCTTTAAAAACAGCAGAACAAGACATTTAGGGTCATACCCTTATCTCTGTTGCAGCCAAGTAACTTCCCTTGACTTCAGTGGAGTCATACAGGATTTGCAGTGGTGTGACTGAGACCGGCACCTGGCTTTCTAGATGGCCAGGTCAACACACATACACAGATGTGTTTTAAAGTAACAGTAACATTTAAACAAGCCCCCCCCTTGGGCTTGTCAACTTTTATAGCCTTCCTATATCTTAGGAAAACAGGCAGGGCTAGAGTGGGTTAGAAAACAAGGGAGGTGCCTTTAAGTTCTTGCATCTCTGTCATAGGAGCTACTTGTAATACAGACCAGTTCTTTATGTATCAGGGGATAGTAAAAGTCAATACAACTGTTTAGTTTTGGCCATAAAGAATCTAAAAAGAGAAAGATCAGGATGGCAGCTAAACTTTCAAGTATTTACAAAATAAAATTACAAACTGTCATTCCAGTTTTAACAGGAATGACACATTCATTGCTCTCTCTGCAGCTGTGAGAGCACTATTTATTGTCTCCTCAGGACTATGTGGCAGGTTAACAATGCCTTCAGCTTTACGCTAGCAAAGAAGAAAGATGCTTACTAATGAACTGGCCTGCCCAGATTGTTTAGGGGTATAATGGTTTCTTAGTGGTATCATACCCTGTGAATATGCATCTCTGGCTAGCTTAATATATTAACATAATATTTGTTAAACTTTCTTTTTCCCTGAGATTCTTCTTCTGCAGCTGGGGGCAACAGAGACAGGATTAAAATAGTTTAAAAGCTAAATCTAGCTAACTAATTCTAACTTCATTATACTGTTTTAACTCCCTACAAAGAGGGGATGCTGGATTTACAATACTAACCCAAAGAACAGAAGAGGTATTGAGGGCATTCACAACCACAGTATTACAGCTTCCCTGTTGCTGATACCAAAGTTGTGTTCTGCAGTCCCACACCTACCTTGCAGATGATTGGTCTGAGACTGCAGGTGGGGCTTCCTTTTGGAGGTGCATTTCTCTTTGCTGCTGTTCCTGTTCTCTGCTGGTTTGGTGTGAGGAGGATCATCATTTGTAGTCAGATATTTGAGAAGTTCAGAGCAGGGACGTCTTTGAGGCTTTTGTGGTTGACAAATGCTCTTTGCTTTATTGCTCCATGAATTCTCAGTCTTAAAAACAGGGCATAATAAAATAAAATAAAATAAAGCTAAAATTAGTGAGCTGAACCTTATCAGAATGGATATAGGTTTTCTGAAGGGATGAGATTTTCAATGAAGTGTTCAGTCTAAGTGTACTAGATCTATGAGCTGTGAATAATTGTTTGCAGAACAAGGAAAGAAAATTACATTTAAAATTCCTAAATGACATTTATGCAGCTTTTTATTTCATTTCTCCTACATTTCAATGTTCCTACTCAGCAACATGTAACTAACAAGACCCTACAGCACCTTTACTGTGAACAAAAAAATAAGCTGGTTTAAACTTTAATTTGCTGCTGATTGCTTGAGCCCAGTATTCACAACTCTCTTAAGTACCCCTAAATGCTCCGTTTTCAGTTACAGTGAACAGCAAGACAAACATTGTTTAATACTGCCTGCTAACAGAATTATGTCGGAGTCCCCATTCTATCCAATTAATGGCTGATATACATCTTTTTGCCAAGAATCCAGTGTCATTTTTCTTAGTTCAGACAGCTGGTAAAATGGCAATCCCGCATCCTGGAGTCACTCATAAACAACACCAGCTTGTCAGCAAATTTTATTATACTGTCTACTTCTCTGTGTATCTATAAAGTAAGCAACAGTAACAGACGGTGGAACTACAACTGAACTCTGACAAGAGAAAAAGCATAAATGAAATATTCAGAGCATAAAGAAGCTCAGGTAATTTTCAGTGTATAATCTCTTAACTTTTTTTTTTTCTTTATTTTTTAAAGCAGTTGCAAGGTAGTATGCAGATTAATACAACATATATGGAACTACTGCTTGGCTGGTTGCTGAAAGCATAAAAGACCTTGTACACTTTTTCTTTCTATTTTTTTTTTTTTCTTATTAGAAAGATTAAGTTTGTACCTTAACAACCACAGGGCTTGTTCTGATCCTGTGATTAGTGTTTGCATGGTTTTGTGTGCTGAGACCACTGCATTCATTGTAATTTAGCTGAGTGTTGGCTGGAGCCAGCAAGAGCTTCTTGAGCTACAAACACATCAGGGAAAGGGAGGTGGAAGGAAAAGAGTAAAGTTATGCATCTTTATGGGTTAAAATGACTTAACTACATCTTTTTGCACACTTATTTACAATTAGCTGTATCAGTTTCACCAAGCAAAGTACAATAAAACAGAAAGAAGGGCTTGATATTCCCCAGAGCAAACGGATTTCATTTTCCTCCAGCTTGGAGGCATATTTCTGCTCCCTTTTCTGCAGGATACTGTGGGGCAAACAGAAGTAACAGGGGTCTTGGATTTTTGAATGCAAAGCAAAATGAAATTCTTAGCCATCTGTTTGACAGAAGAGGCTTCTGATCTAAATAGAGACGTTAACTTTAACAGACTAATGGATACAGTGTCAAAATACAGGTTATCTGGCTCTGCTTCCGCCGAAGCCAGTGATAAGGGGCTTTCAGCAGAAACAGAATCACATCTCAAACTGACCAAAATGCATGTGAGGTTTCACCCACATCCTCACCCAAGGCTCAGTTTTGCCCTGATTAGCACTAAGCTGGTGCTTACTGGTCAAATCAACGTTAAAGGCACAAAATTAGCCCCACATCCCGCCAGACTCAATGGGTCTTTCTTCACAGATCACTGAAAGTGATGTCTAGACAAACATACAAAAAGAGCCCTGAGAAATATAAATTAAAAACCATTACCCTGACTTATCTGAACAAAATGATAAGCAAAAGTGTCAGCCATTAGCACAAGAATCTCAAAAACAATCTCTTCAACACACTTTTTAATAGATTGCCTTATTAGGCATCCTATCGTATTTGGTGGTTTTTTTACCCTGCTTAATTTTCAGTTCTTTACTTGATTTTCCTTTCCAGTCTAAATGAAAAGTCCAGACCTTACTGTGACTACATCATACCCATGCAGCGGGTTGCCAGAGGCACATCCAATTCCTGTTAAACAGTAGGAAGGGTTCTTACTAGAGACGGCTCTTCTGCCTCCTGGGTTGGAGGGGTGCCGTCGGGCATTGGGGAAGGGCTAACGGCATTTTCGTTGGTCACATCTCCATCTGTCAGTGCATCAAATGAAGGCAATCCATCCTCATCCACAGGGATGCTGTCCAGTGTTTCAGTGAGAACGGCTAGCAAGTTTGCCTCGCTCTCTTCATCTATCTTCTGTGGGAGGGGACAAAACAAAAAAAGCGGAACTGGGTGACAAGAGAAAAGGAACAAAATGATGCCCCTGTATGTGAAAAAGCAGTCAAAACACAGTTAAACCAGCCCTTTAAATAGTAACCTGCAATAGCATCTCAGAAGACGTAATTAAGCGCAATGAAATTACCCATCTCCACTTGCAAGAGAAATGTCTTTGCAGTCACACTGTATTGCTCTCGTTTACTTTTCTTCCACAATTTTTTTTTTTTTAAATCTGGTGTTAACAATGAGAACTAATCACCTAGGGATTGTATTACAGGATGTGCCTACGCTGCTGACACCCAATGATGGTGTCAGCCCAAGCTATCTCTCATTCTATTTTCACCACTGAACACCAGCTAATTGACCTGACAAAATTACAAGAATCAGAGAATAAGACAGCTAATCAGAAGACCAAAAATGTATCACCAGTGAAATCTGGAAAACCTTGTTCACATACACAGCCCAGTGTAAGTGAAAAAGAGTTTCCCTTCCATACTTCTAGAATTCCTTGCTCAAAACCCAAACAAACCATGTCTCATTCTTGAGCATTTTGGTGTAAGACCAGCTAGCAGGACTCATATTGTAGATGGCAGACACTTTGGGTTTCTTTGAAAGAAATGTATTAGACAGGTTGCCTTTGAAGTGATCTTTTCGAGTTCTGTCGTTTGAGTGCTCAATATGACTATTGTACACATTTATCTAATTCAGACTGCAATTAAAAAAAGTGGATTAATTTCTAATCAGATGTGGCTGTAAAGTTAATTTATATTGGATATCTTATTTCAGCAACAAGACTTCTTTTTGTCATACTGAGTAAATTTAAATGACTTCCCATTTTTTAATGAAATATTGTCCCTACTGTATATTAAGGTAAAATTTTTTTGGAGTACTGAGAGTTCTTAGGAATAGAATTTTGTAACAATCGTTATATTTATTTTTCAGAAAGATTGGAAATTGATCTTGACAGATCAATTATCTAGGACTCCTAGTGCTATTAAAGTAAATGAACAGCCTTTCACTGATTCTCAGGATATCAAATTGGGAGTTTTCCCACCAGCTTCAGAGTGGTTCATCACACTCTAGGCTCACACTGTGAAGAGATTTCAGCTAAATTCAACTCTCACAGTTTAAAACTGAACTAGCAAGGAATATAGCAGTAAGACAAACAAGCCAGCAAAAAAATGTTTAAGACGTCAATGGCAAAACCTTGCCAGTTACACTTCAAAAAAAAAAAAAAAAAAAAAGAATAAATCAAGTGAATCTGGGTATCCCCTTAGCATGACTTTTTTCAGTAATACTTTTATCTATCAGATGCCGAGCAGAGATGCTCATAAACCAGAGAGATAATTGCTCCTGCCAGTCTTCTCTGCCAAATCACAGCTCACGGCTTCTTACAGAAAAACCTCTGTCTTCAAGCTAGAAAGCTACTGTAGAGCAGAGACTGTGCTGGTGCTTACAGCGTCATCCCTGAGAAACAAATAAATGCTCAGGCAAAGCTAATAAGAAGTATTTACTTAAAAGGCCAAAAGGGGCTTGGCCACTGAGAAAAAAGAGTCGAAGTTCTGGTAGCTGGTGACTTGACCATACCATGCAGACATGTGCACAGTGCTGTGGTAACTCATACGCAGAGCATGAAAATAAGCAGAGGGGAGCCACCTTGTGAATAAAACCACGCTCCAAATCCAGCTTTTCACTGATATTTTTGAGAGGAAAAGACAAAAATTACAACGTCAATTCTAGAAAAGTATGAAAAGGCATTACTGGGCAAATAAATGCTTTGCAATGTAATGAAGAACTGACTTTTTTTTTTTTTTTTTAAAGATGGCATTTCAATTCCCTCGCAGATAGTGTGATGAATGGTGGCGAGAGCCAACCCTCAGACCCTGGGTGGCTGTGGGGCAGTGTGGCTGACTGACCCCCAGCCCCACACCACAGAGTTCTCCAGTAAGTCTAGCTGGTGGGGCACACCACTGCCTTCCAACCCCAGCCTTGCAGGTTATAAAGCTGACAACAAAGCTGGAAGTGTTACTATTTCTAATAGGGAATGCCTTCTTTAATAAAAACATGCCAGAAGAAACCCTGGTATTTGCTGTTAGCTGCTCAGCTCTTGTGCTTTAAACAGACATTCAAGTGCACTGACATTCAAGAACAGAAAGTTGAGTGGACATTGGTCCTCATCACAGCAATTTCAATTAGTTTTGTACAAGTTTCAACATTCAAACACCCCAGAGAAAGCAGAGGATGTGACAAAGAGGACTCTGTTAAACAATTAATGTCACTTTCCATTATTGCTTCAGTCCCAATTTACAGAGCAAATAAATCAAAGTCACCACAGATGAAGCACACTAGCTGGCTAACACATGTCTATTCACAAACGACATGGTAGCAGGAACACATTAGTCAAGAAAATGACATTGCTAGATAACCTTTTAAAGGTTTAAGTATGCTATTGCTTCTAATTGTCCTAAATTACTGTTTATAAAGAAACACAATTATTAGATCCAGCAGAAATGGTGCTGAGGGGAGATAGTCGGGTATATCAATGTCTGAGCAATAATCACTGAAGCAGCAGCTTTCTGCTTTGCTATTGCAACCTGAGTCTTGGTGTTGACAGCACTGGGTAGAAGCAACGCCATGGCCAAATGCAGGCTGTTTCACAGTTTCAGCACTGTCACTTCAGAAGCTCACATTCCAGACTGGCACCCAACCTGCACATCACATAGGCTCAGTGAATCAGGAGGAGCTGAGCACTTTTGATCTCCAATGAGGTCAGAGGATGTGCCGTGTGCTCACCCCACCATGTCCCTAACTTCCAAGCAGGGTCACACTGGAAGGGTTTGCTTCTGTCTTAAGGAAAAGATCCTAAGAATTTACACCACCTAAATGAAATACAGTATGTACGGAAAAGGAGTTGGGGATAATCTTGAACATAAAGCCACACAACAAATACATGCAATTACTAAACACTTATGAAAACAATTAATAATAACGGCACCTTGCTAAATAATGGGTCTTTTTAATGTAGAAGCAGTTATGCATCACTTCCCAGCCACACTGCATGAATTTTTTAACATCCTTGGTCATTAGTTTAACATAAACACATCAAGGCCAGAGGTTGTTTGACTCCTGTAAATTTTCCCCCAGCTAAATAGGCAAGAAACCAGAATGTGTCACTAAACACATGCTTTTCTATGTTTCTGACTGCAAAAGTTTCTAGCATATCCAGAATAGCATTAACTCTGACATGGAGTAAGATTTGGCATTGGTGCCACTGCACATGGGTGAATACAAGAGGGAAAGTGCTGTAAACTGCCAGAACACCTACCAGTTCTCCAAAATAAGTGATATAGGAGCCTAAAGACCATGAAAAGTTTCTAACTGTGCTCTTCTCTGCTATTACATGCTTTGCTCTAATGCTTTAATATTTCTACAGCACTAAAAATAATTCTCTGTCTGAAAACACTTTATTAGTTGTGTAACAATCTCCTAATTGGGTTTCTGCCTTTAGTAAAATGTCTCCAGAGATATTCTCTCTTTGGCCAGTGAAAAGCTGTAAGAAATGAGTTGATAATTTACCCACACAAAGGTATTTAAATCCTCTACCCCTGATAATTCTTTCTCCTTTGTTTATTCTGCCTATTGATGGAGCCAGGCTCACCTCGTGGCTAGCATTTTCTGCCTGTAATACATGTTACTTGTCAGCAATCCCAATGCAGATGCCTAAGACTGACTGTAATGGAGACTCGGCCACCTTGTCTTTCCCATGCACCAATCACAGAATCACACAGAGTCACAGAATGTCAAGGGCTGGAAGGGACCTCGAAAGATCATCCTGTCCAACCCCCCTGCCAGAGCAGGATCACCTAGACCAGATCACACAGGAACATGTCCAGGCGGGTTCTGAGTATCTCCAGAGAGGGAGACTCCACACCCACCCTGGGCAGCCTCTTCCAGTGCTCTGTCACCCTCACAGTGAAAAAATTTCTCCTTATGTTTATGTGAAACTTCCTATGCCTCAGCTTCCACCCACTGCCCCTTGTCCTATCGTCAGGCATCACCGAGAACAGAACAGAACAGAATCCCTTCTTGAAAACTTTGAATCCTGTGTGTTGAGGTCCAGATGCAGGACTCCACAGGAGCTCTCTCACACTCAGCTTGGGTATGCTGATTCACTCTGGAAAAAGGGTCAAGCCCATCATTTAGAAAAATCTTTTCCAAATGTTAATGGTATTGCCCAACTTCTCCTCTCTGGTTGATTCCCTCTGCCTTTTATTTATGATACGTGCACAGATTTTGCTTACTGTATCTCAAGGAGCAAAATCAGCTAATTGATGATCCTCTAAACTTTCTTTACTGATAACTTGAACAGTGCAGGGGCTCATCCTGATTCATACTGAAAGGTCAGGGTGTAAACTGTGGTAATCCACAGCCCTGAGGAGCTGGGAGCAGTGGCAGCTTGCCACATTTTTGTAAAAAGCCCAGCAAACTCTGGGACAGATCCGCAGCTGGTAAAAGTTGTCACTGCTCCAGCAGCCCAGCTTGGTAAGAGACTCAGCAGCCAGGTGTACATGTGAACTCACAAGGGATCGCCATTTCATCACAGCAACTCATTTCTCCTCACTAGCCTAAGATCTATTCATAGCACAATTAACAAAGAAAATAAAAGATTTTCCTCCAGCTGAAAATATCCAAGTGATCTAAAAATATTAATAAATTATGGCACTACTTTCAAAAAGCACAAAAATGACTTGTGAGCACATCTGGGACTTCTAACAGGATTTAGTTCCTTAATGGCACATTTTGGAATAGGAACACCCTTAAGATTCACACTGCTAGGAGAAATGAGAGGTACAGATTTGACCTGTTTTGCACATAGGGATGCAGAGGCATCAAAAAGCTCACCAACACCACTGCAGCCCTGAGCACCTCCCGTCAAAAAACATACAGGAGTAGGGGCAGCTGGTACCTCAGCCCTCGCCTCATAAACCAAGCTTTGCCACCTGAGGATAAGGAGCTGCAGGCTGGGCAGAAGCAGGGGGACGCAGGAGGAGGGAAGGGATTAGGATGCAGGCTGGTCTTCCTGCTCCTGCCAGCAAAAAAATGAGAGCTGAGGTCAGAGATGGTGAACGGGAAGAATCACAGCCCAAGTTTACCCTCATCTGGAGCAGAATGAGCCAACCTGACACAGCACCAGCACAAATACCACTGTCATGGTGATTTTGCTGCCTTCTCAGTGTGCCATTCAAGGGAAGCACCTCCTTCTTCTTGACTTAGGGCTGGCTGTACCTGTCAGTATTTTCTCCCATGGCCAAAGAGGAATCAGTGGTCCAAGAAGAGAACCACTACTTCCACCCTACCTGCTCACAACCAGTCCTGTGCCATTACATATTTTGAAAAGTATTTCAACCTCTATTTTACTGTTCAACTGCTTTGCAAATCCTTAGGCATCCCACAATGTCTTACAGTAAAAATCCACATGATGCATTTGCATTAGAACATTTTTCCAAGGTCTGTTAGTCTGGTCCCCAAGAGACACTCCCATAATTGAAATGCTTAAGTCCAGAGCTATCAATTATCTTTAAAAACAAAATGGAGTCCCACCAGGAGAAAATTACAGACAGGTTTCTTTATATGTAGTAGAAATGTGGGGATTAATTATCACCACCCCTGTGCAAATGCCTTTAGGGTATGAAAGGGAAACAAGAGATCTCTTCTTGAAGGAGACAGCTTTACTCATAGTCCTCACATGCACCTGCAGGCAAAGACTGCCTGGATCCAGAGCTTGCCTTCTGATTTCCACAGTCCCATTGCCCAACACAGGGACCATGTATATATCTCATCTGCTGCATGGAACACATCCCCATATTTATGTAAAATCTTTGCTCCAGTTGGATTTCTGGAGATATTGTACAGACCTGAAACAATACACTCTGTCATTCCACTGTCTCTCAAAATTATGTTAAATAAATAGTGTAATTATACACAATTAAGGTACTTCAATGCCTAACTTCCAGAGCTAGATCCCTGGAGTGGAATGTACTCCCAGCCTCACTCCCAGGGGTATTACAGCACCACAAGAAGGACCTGTGCAAGGTCCAAAGGCTGAAGGAGATGGGAGCACCTGCACCATCCATTTTCCCCCTCCCTTCTTCAAGGTGTAACAACATAAAAGTAACAATATTTGTTACTATTCATATACTCAGGATGGTGCATATTTCTAGTTTCCAGAAGTCTTCCTCTTTAACGCTGGTAACTAAATTCAGGTTACTTTCTCACCTGACACTGTAAAACTTCTATCTAGTATCTGGGATTAAAGCATCACAACACAAAATCATGGCACAGGCCATCTGCAAATAGGGTTTTCTTTAACATCATGCCCTTAATCACCTGAAGTACTGCTGCCATACCTCCTGGGAGACGGACAGTCTTTTCAGGTGAAAAATCTAACCTATCTGCTCTAAGCTAAGCTTGTCAGTTTAAAAAGCCTACTAAATATTCTTCTACCACAAATTCACTTTTTTTTTATTGCTTCTAACGAGTCGGTACAGTTCAGAAGTTTCCATTACAGACTGGCAATTAAGTTTCTAATAAACTTAAGAGCTACTAATTGACTTATTCATCTCACAAACTGAGGATCCAGCTAGCAACCTGTAACCTGTTTTACATCTCCTGTCCAAAATTCATTCACATTTTGCAAGCCAGTACAATTTTATTTGTGTAAACTGCATCCTTTCCCTCTATGATAGTAATCTTTGATTCTGGGGAAAAGACAAAACAAAAAAATCATCTGGGAGCAAGCTATCATGCTGTTCACTCTGCTAAGGGCACCAACGATAAGGTATTGCTGTGCGGGAATCAGTGCATTGGTGGTAGACCCAATATCAAAAATTTATGGTAATTGAAATCACAGAATCTTTGAAAACGCAGTCAATTTGACTCAGTATCAAAAGGTCACTCTATTCAATTTATACTTGATGCTGAGCACAATATTGAGAAAATACCTGAAAGGAAATCATCAGCAGTTTGGGCCTCAACATTTACTGACTACATAGGCTAATTTGCTGATTACTAAATAAATGCATTACCTATGTTTTAGAACAGGTTAGCTCACCAGAGGGGCTTTTTAAACTTGTATAGGATTTGACACTAAAAGCATTACCAAACCTCTTCCTAGGAATCACATGTCCATATAATGCTGAGGCATGCTGTAGACATACTATTGTCCTGTCTCACGTAGTGCCAGGGAAGACCACCCTGGGCTTCATGGGTGGGGAGCTGCAGCAGGAGAAGACCTGGCACGTCTCGTCCAGCCCATGATGGGCTAGGTTTGGGCAGAGCTACACGTCAAAGAACGAAATTCTACCTATGTCTCCCGTGGGCAAAAACAAGAGCAGAGCACAGGCAGAATTACAAGGGGGAGAAGAAGCTTGATGGCAAAGCTGGGAGTTTTCTTTTTGCTGTGCTAGACGGCCAGAGAAGTGAATGGGGAGGTGAAGTTTGAAGCAGGGGTGAGCAGAGGAAGAGGTAAGCTACCACTGGGGAGGGGAACATAGGATGGGCAGCCCAGCCTGCACGAGTAGGTCACTGCCCCGGGTGCAAGAGCGTGTGCAGGCTGCCATCTGAGCCCACCACCCAGCACCTCCCCACTGGAGCATCACAGAGCATCTCTTACCCATCCTCCCTTCCCCTTTTACAGTCAGTTGTTCATGCACAGGATAAGGTTCTGAGGAACAACCCAGATGGAGATTTGTAATTATTATTACGCACCTAAAAAACAAGAAGGTAGAGAGTCACAGATTCTCACCAAGGGTCCCAATACAGACAAGCTGTAATGGGGAATGGGTACCACTGAAAAAGGGAGGCAGGGAGAGGAAGGCTACAGGCTACAGCATCAGGTAGGGAAGAAGTATGGGACTCTCCCCATTGCAGAGCTTTCAGTGATGGTGTCAGCAGTATTTCAGTCCAAATATTCAAACACCACTTGCTCAGATTTATTTATTCATTTGATTCATGCTACATGCCCCTACTAATCTCTCTATGTACTGATACAAAATTTTTCAACTTTCATATACCTTTGTTAAGTAGCATGACATGCATGTTTTGGGAAAAAAACCCAACAAAACCAACAACACCCTCCCCCCAAAAACCAACAATAACAAAACACCTACCTATATTTTGCATTGATTATTTCACACATACAATTGATGTAAGAATTTCTCTTATCTTGATAATGACAGACATTCCTAAAAAATGCATTTGCGTTGTAGTATAGATCCCTCCTTTGCAAACTGTAAGGCATAATCTTGTCACTTTTGTTCATCTTCTGTTTCTGTATGGCATTTGCTATAGTTTTAATTATATTGGATGTGTGAGGATGTCTATCATAATCCCTACTTCTTTGTAGAGATTTATGATTCTACACAGATATAGATTTATGGGTAAAATTATATACAATACAGCAGAGAAGAGTTTATATACTTTTTAAAACTTTGTTCAATTATGTGGAGGTTGCTTTTTCTGCAAACAGAACACACACTGAAAAATTCCTTTTTGAAAGCAAAACAAGACAGTTCGATCTGGTGCTTTTACTGATAGAAAATTGGAATTTAATTTGACCGGGAAATTAGCATTTGTAAAGTATCAACTTCATTAAATGCTTTTTATGATGTTTTAATTTTTCAGCATGTTCAGCTTCATCAAACCTACAACCATGCCTGTTGAACAGGTACAACAAACATAAGTCATGTCTCACAGGAAGAAAATCACTGTTTTTCCTTAGACTGGCAGCATGAATGGATCACTACATCATTAATACATCTGGGTGTCCCATCAATTTTTATTATGGTTTAACTGGAAGGCTGCCACCTGGTATAAGCTGGCTAAAATAGTTTATTCAGACCCAACACAAAAACTTGTTTACAAGTCTAAAGATACATTTGCTTTGTATGTTTTACCTACATAGTTGTACTCTTTAAGTGTCTTTAAGTGTCACAGCAATGGCTCCAACATCCTCCTGGTACGTACCAGCGGACATGCTGGGTGACACACATACCATTTAGAGAGGTGGTGTAGCTAGATAAAATAAAGATAGTATACATTAACCCCACAAAAACCTGAGGAAATTACCATGAAGAGTTTTTTTGGGTTTAGTTGTTTGTTTGTTTGTGGTTTTCTTTTTGTATGTTTGTTTGGTTTTGTTTGGTTTGGTTTTAGAAAGTATGTTTAGATATGTGTATTCTACTCTTAGAAGGCTAAAAAAGTTTCAAAAAAACCTCAGTGGCATTTCCGTATCTGAGGAGATGTTCATCTGAGAGAACACCCCAGGTAATTGTACTGTGAGTGTCCTGAAGCACCAAGTGAGAACATGAAGATGCCGCAGTAAGGAAGGTGTTAACAGATACAGGGTTAAACATAGCACAGATCACAGGTGCATTTTGCCAGGTTTTTCAGATCACTTTTTCAGTCCCAAGAAAATAAAACACACACTTATGCCAGCAGGCAAATGAGGCCTTGCCTCAAAAAGAAGTGATTGAACAGTGCATCATGGTAAACCCCTAGAACCACCAAGGACACTCTCCAAGACAAGGAGATGCATCTGAACTTTCTGCTGTTTAAGCATTCAGATTTGTTTAGATGTCTCATAATACCTTTAACTATGTATTTCCTTGATTTATCACTAGGTGCTAAGATTTCAATGCTGTTTCAATGCAATTCTGTGTATGTGGATAGAATCATAAACTAGAGATGGGGATTTTAAAACAGAAAACATTAAAAAATAATAAAGATCACAAAAGAGCTCTATGTTGCAAACCACCCTCCAGAGCACATCCACTGTAGGCTTGTTTCTGTGTTTCCTGGAACTCACTAGTCTTCACAGATAACGTTGATAAAAAGGGGTTGACACTAAAATATATAACTAATCTGCTCATTTACACTAAGTCTACCCTGTTCATTCACCCCCAGCCAGCCTAGCAGAGTTATGTAGCACATTTGCACTGTGGTGCATGCTACAGTTCCCACTGCAATTGTCTCTTTTCTATTTATTTCTTAGTCAAAACTGAATATATTCCTCATTCTCTACTAGACTTTTCAAAGGGTGTGTTCCTGATCACCAGCCCTCCATCTGTACAATGTAAAAGACTGTATTTTTCTTTGCAAGGCACTGATGTTAACCAGTGCTGTTTTCATCATAAATGGCGAAAATCAACCCGGGCATTTTTAAAAATAGCTCATAACACAAATCAAGTCCAGCTGTAATTATCAATGCACTAAATATCATTATTAATTAGGCCATAAGTTCCTTTAGGCAGGGACTGTCTTTTTGTTATGTGTTCACACAACCCCTTTCACAACAGTGTCCTTATTCACAATTGGGCTTTGAGATGCTGCGACAACACCTATAATAGATAATTTGGGGTGTATCTATTTAATCCTGCTAGTAACCAAAATAAAGAGAGCTTGGGCACAGATGTTCAGTTGATGTATATCAGTGACTCTCCACAGGTTTTCATTTCCACGTGGAGCTGTGCTGATTTACACTAGCTGGGGACATTCCTGCTGTTTGGGTATGTTGATGCTGAAGCAAAGAGTTGCACCTCCTGCATTCTGTAGCTGTACCAAACTGTCCCAGGACTAACGGTAGTCCAGCCAGAGGCCATTAAGGCCTAATTCTTCCTCCTTACCAGATGAGTTTTGCAGCTGACCGCTACATTGTTACAACTAAGAAGATGAGTTTAGAAGTGGCTTGGATTCATCTTGCCTACGATGTGGTAGATGCTCTGCTCACATTTCCTCCTGGAAATGCGCTGATGTATTTGTTCATGTCAAATGCATCTTCAGTTTAAAAGTTATCCCTACTGAAGCTAACAGAAGTTATAACTTGAACCTATGTAGTTGATAGATGCATAGTCAAAACCCCACAGAATGTACCTAACTCCGGGAATTGTAAGTAGATCGCAGCCCTTTGAATACTAAGCCAGAGGTGGCACCATACAGATCACTGTCTTCAACGCAGCCCACATGTTCCTGGCTCAGATGGCCTGACTTTGTGCCTAGATATTTTGCCCTGCTCAATCAGCCCCTAAAATGAGAGAGAAGAAAGAGGGTGAGGGAGCCACAGACTGGAAATAGCCTGAGGCAGAAGAGCTGTACTCTGATCCAGTGTCCTGGGAAGGAAAAACCTATTTAAGTGACAGTTCTGGAGGCAGAAAGCTAGAGCTACTACCACCAATCCAGGCAGCATGACCTCTGTTTCTACCTATTTCAGACAGAGGACAGGATACTGTGTCCAAGTCTTGCTCAGCTGGCTCAGAGAAGTGGCTGGCACCACTTGTGTTTAGGTAGCAATAAAATCTTGTTTTGTAAATGTACGTAAAGCTTACATACACACCACCAGAAAGAGAGGGGGAGAAAGGGGAGAGAAAGAGAAAGAAAAAGGGGAGAGAGAGAGAGGAAGGTAAACACAGTTGCACTTCATTCTATATGCTGGTGGAAGGAAATCCATATAGTATTTCCAGTAGAAAAAGCTATCTGTAAGTGAATAATCTTGCAAAATTTTATCCACCCAAACCACCAGTGTGCAGTGAGCACTGCAATGTTTTACAGCTGTATCTTGCCTTGCCCCCTGTTTCGACAGCAAAGGGTGCCCCAAACCCAAGTGCTGGTGGCATAGGGAGTGTAACGCTGACCCCAGCTTGACTTCCCCTGGATTAGAGCAGCAGAAACCAAGCATCACCCGGTGAAGTCAATGGAGTTAAACCAGGGCAGATTAAGTGTAAGTGAGAAGCAAATCAGGCCCTTTACATCTGCTCTTCTTTCCCCAAGAAGAGCTAAATATGTTCCTTTTTCCTCAGATGCATCAAAAGCAATAGTGTATAAACTGCCCTGATTGGGTTTCACTGGTGGCAATGCAGAAATGTTTATTTCCATTAGGCTGGGCCTATAAAATCCTCCTTTCATTCCTGCGCTTCTAAGATTTCCAAACAGCAAAGCCTGACATTTTTTGTCTCTGACAAGCAACGCTTGAGAGTGGGACATTTGAAGGAAAAAAAAAAAAAAAAAAAGCGCATTAAAAAAAAATATACGAAGCAAGCTCTTAAGACAAGATAGGCTGAGTGTTTTCACCACAAATGGTTTGTTTTAGCTATCTCTCTGCCTCCTGTAAGACGGAAATCAGACAGCTTATTGGCTTAGCTTGTTAGGCCAGGTTAAAGGGATGCAACGCTGAAAGGCTCTTACAGAAGCTTACCCTTGGACTAAAAATAGCAGGCACTAGAGAATTATCTTAAATACTACCAAACTTGTTCTGCACTGTGAATGCAGATAACTGTAATATGTTTCCATTTTTGGTAGTTTTAGAGCTTTTTTAAGTTATGCTCGCTTTAGCTGACTATTTAATTAGTTTCTGATTCTATTTGCCGCTTTTTCTCTCAGAGATATAGCCTGAGGGGTACTTTGCCTATGAATCCTTTGTATTTAGCAGCGTTTCTATTGTTAACATCTAATGAGCTGCTGGATTTGCCAAACACTCGGTATAGGTACAAACGCTTCTTTGAAATATAAATGTTTAACACATAGCAAATAGTAAATCAAAAGATACTCTAACGCAGTGTCCTCACTCTCTCATTGCGTGTCTCATCAAAGGAGAATAAAAATAAAAATCTGCTTTATTACATTTAATTCTGAAATTCCAAAACGCGTATCTGAACAAGACTTTTTTTAGCTCACTGCCTGGGAGTTTAGAAGAAAACTAAATGATTTTTGTACCCTAAGAGGACTCACACACATGGACAAGGCTGCATGGTCTGACACAGTACCCTGCCAGCTGAACTGTAGAGCTATCAGTATTTTCTCTGGAGTAAAACTGCAAGACCCTTTAATGAAATCTTTAATGAAGCCACCTCAACTTCAAAACATATAAAAGGAGGGCTTTTGGTTTTTTTGAGGCTACAAGCAGTTCTCTTTAAGTGGTCTTAAGCAGGATACCTGCTCATTTGCGCCTCACTGAAAATCATGACAAGATACCAAAACAAAGAAACCCACAAATGTTCTTCACCCTTACATACATTTTACCCATGCTAGAGCCAGTCTGAAAGACATCACCACAGAAATCAGTCATTCAGTATAAGATTCTGGCTCCTGTTGCCTCAAATCTTCGCACCTCTGCACGCAACACCATTGTGGGTACTCGTACAAGCCCAGATGAAATAAAAATCACAGGATTCAAGCAGCAAGTGCCTCCACACAGATTCCTGCCCACTGTCTTCCACACAGCATCCCAGGTACCACATCAGTGTTGGCACCTGGATGACTGCCATAACAAGAGTAGCAAATGAAGACTGATTCAGGATGTATTTTAGCATGTTTTCCAGTATTTTTTCCTTCCCTGTTTTTAATGCAACTTTTCAGTGTGAGTCACTTTTAATGTAATTTAAAAACTTCACCTTAAGTAAGGCCAACTTCTAGATAAAAATGCTGGACAAAGTCAAGCTAAAACCCAGCCATGAAGTTGAAAAGCAGTTCCTTCCCTTATTGGGCAGGCATTGCATCTGACTGCTGTGGAGATAGTAGAGCCTGTCCTCTAAAACACAATTTTTCTTTGAATCTCTTTTCAGAGTGAGAAATGTTTTCACTCTTAAAATAGTGGTAGAATTCACAGATTCCCTCACCCAGTTCTCCTTTATAAGCTCATGCATAGTGGCATAACCTAGCCACATGTCTTGCAACTGCCATTAAAACCCTCCATATGTCTTCATTTCGGAAGCACGTTTTCTTTTTGAGTCAGGAGTTAAGTTCACAGCCTCTCTGTCAAATAAACAACATGTCTGTTGTCACCTGTCTGCTGAACAAGCCCCGGCTTTGAAAATACACACTCAGTGATTGCAGCCATCTATTTCTCAGCCTTTCCTTCCACAGTCATGCAAATAATCTCCATCTTTATTGTGATGATTAACCTCACTATCCACCTCCTGCAATTTAAATTTCTTCTGGTGAAATGTTGCTCTAGCACTACCAAGACAACAGCCTTATTGCACTGAACATTCTCCAGTCACATCGTAAGGAAAATTATCTGTATAAAGTAGTCACGGTTCAAACAGACAAGACCAAGAAAGGAGAATTATAATCCTTGCTTTACAGCAGGGGTTTTGATGCCTAGAGATTAATCAACTTCTCCAGGCCAAAGGCCACCCACAGGCATGGTGGAGGGCAGGGGTCCGATCAGCAACACCGGCCTCCTCTTTCAAGCAGGGGACAAGATTTCACCGACGCCAATGGTGCACATAGTCCTCGTCTCAAAGCACTTGCAGCTGAGTTTCCAGCTGACAGAGAGGACTAGAAAATGGTTGTCAAGAGTGCTGAGGTCACGGCAACATAACTAAGCGAAGGCTCATTTTGTGCATTCATGGAACTTGGTGATTCTGCCATTTTTTTGCACAGAAAAAGTCCCCATCGTGTTTGCTCACTTATTACTGGCATTGCAGAATGGAGTTTTTCTGAGAAAGTTAACACAGAGACAGCAGTGATTGGCCACAACAGAACAAGGCTGGTGTGTCGGATGTATCTCCATACCAGGAAGCCACTGGATACCTGTATGACCTAGTGGATGTCAGGGAGAATATCAGTGCACTACAGCAAAACAGACAAGTTTGGACCAGTGGGAACGACCACGGTCATGACCGAGTTTAAAAAGTGAGCATGAAGACCATCTAGCTTAACACAAAAAGCTGGGCTAACCCCCCCAAAACATGAGGAAGATACTAGAATATAAAAGCAACTCAGCAAGCATCTTGAAAAAACAAAGGGTCCACAAAACATACTGGACACTTGGACAGAGCGGGGCCCTCTCTTTCTGTAACTTGCTTTGGGAAGATAAAAGATGGAAAACATCCAAAGCCAGCTGGCTAAGTTATTACTGCTACAGATAGCCATGAAGACAGGTATGCCCCAGGGAATGATAAGCAGAAGAAAGGGAATTGAGGGTTCAGCAGAGCTTCATTTAAAAAATTCCCCAAATTACTATAAGCCAAATAGGAAAATATTTTACTTTAGAACTTCAGTGGTACTTAGAAACAAACATATTAACAAAAACAGCCCTTGCTCATCCACATCAAGCTGTCATGCAGGCAGCTTTATTGCACCTGGGTCCAAAGGCACAGAGCCCATGGGAGGGCAGTATTCGGGGTGCCTGTCATGTCTGACCACCTGCTAGACAGGGAAAGAGAGAAAAAAAAATGCTGTTGTGTTGCTGCCCCCCTTTCTGCTGTATACTTTTCCTACTCCTTTCTTTGCTAGTGAAAAGACTACGCTTCCTGGCTATAGTAATAGCTCAAGGTCAGGGATCTGCTGTTAGGGACCTTCTGAGCTGAAGTGATGGCTTGAGATTTGGCACTCATTTGTGGGCTTTCATATATAAGACTGTGTTGTCTACCACAGCCTGCAAAGGTGTTACAAAATCTGTAGGAAGCTGGACAGCAGTAATGGAAGAAGAAATGTGTCTTTGGTACCAGCCTAGAGATAAAATACTTTCTCAAAGGCATTTGTGGGATATCAAGCAGAGTGAACTGGAATTAGGATGAACAATCGTACCTTTAATGCCAAAACCAGATTAAGTCCTTTTGTATATAAAGTAGGAGAAGACAGGCTAGATATTGTGTGGTTATTGAAGCAAGAAGGTTTGAGATAAGATATAATCTAACCAGATCATGGAATGCAATTTGGGAAGATACTTAATAGTCACAGAGTCCGAATTAGTGGGTTTGTCTAATACCTATAGGTACAATTACTCCCTGATGCAAAACAATTACTGGATTCCATAGAGGGAGAATATCAGGTGAAGTGGCCCTGATCCTTCATTAGCTGAGTAGCTTTCAGGTTGAGAAGGGACATCTGCACATATCCAAAAGTACAAATATTCAAGAAGAGGTAAGTATCTCAAAAAATTTTGGAGTGTACAAATTTGGCGCCAGGAGATGCATTTTCTTTGCACAGGAACAATTCAGATGGATTCAAACATTTAAATAGCAGTAAGTAATATTTTGTAGATTTTCATTACATTTTGACTCCCTTGCTAATGACAACAAGTATGTTGTTCTAGCACACTATTGCCCTGTCATCTTCCTCACACACAGAGTTATTTTGCTAAGCCCTCTCCCATGAGAAAAGTCTGAAAATGCTAACAGATAAGCCAAAGTTAAAAAAGATAGGATTTTAGAACACAACAGAGTACTTGCAATGGAAACTGAAGTCATACAAAATTTGGCCAATTTCTCATCTTAAAGCCACTCAAGAGAAACTTGGCTAACTTCTGCATTGTTCCTATGTGAAATATGGATGTTTTTAATGAAACCTGCTTTTCTTTTTTTGAGGTCATCCATGCTCAACTCCTAGATTTGACTCTCTAAGGGCAACAGTTAGGTAGACCACTTCCAAATCCCTGCAACTTTGATTTTTACAAAGCTTTGAATTATTATTATTATTTTAATTGGGAATATACCAGTATGGTTCGGGGGGGATTGTAAAGAAATAACAGTACATGATGAGTCTTGGTCTCAAATGACTAGAGAATATAACGTAGTTCTGGACAATACATTTGAAGGATGCCCTTACAAGAGCTCTTTTAAAGACTGATTTTGGGGAGGAATAGGAAAAGCCTAGCTGCTCGGTGAAAAGGGATAGAAGGGCAATGAATTCTACTGTAGGATCTCTTCTTCTGCTGACTCAGTGAAGACACATTTGTCATTCAAAGACAAATTAGAAAAGGGCATGGATCATGCTACATAGATGCTCAGTCTCAGTTATCAGCCAGGTACAGGCAGCTTCCAACATATCTACCTCCAAGTGCATCTGAAAAAAAAAAGGCAATCTCTTCTGGTGGATGTGGACAGAACGTCTTTGTCAAAATTTCAGTTTGAGCAAATACTGCAAAGCGGTTTAGTGCAGGGAGGATTTGTCCCTGCAGAAATTGACACAAATTCCTTTAGGACAGGGGCAGCCACCCCAACTGCATAGCTGGGATTGCCAGCAGATAGAATTAGGGAAACTGGAAGATAACACTGTGGCCTAATGTAAACTCTTAAATCTGCTGTAAACAGAGCAGTAACATTGGCACACAATAAAACTGGTATCTGTCATTGCACTCCCAGAAGCAGGTGTAGGGAAGGACAAGAGACATAAGTGAATTTTCCCTCATACCTGTGAAATCAGGTTGGGAAAAAAAGCAAGCTGACAGAAGCTGGGGCAAATACCCAACTGTTACGCTGTTGGAGGGCAACCTGGAGTGATGGCAAAGGAGGGAATAATAGGAGATCAAGAGGAAGACTCCAGTTTGAGGTTCCTGCTACATGCGTGGTGCAACTTGGAGTAACAGGCTTGAGAAGGCAGCATTCATGGATGTTTCAAGTTGGACTGACAGAAAAGTCCAGTACCCACAAAACCCATTTTTTGAAAAGTGTCTGACATGCCTGTTGGGCAAAGGCACAGCTTTAAATATGTATGTACACATTATTTTCAAAAACAGGGATTAGGGAATAGGAACTATTACTGGTTGAAGTTTAGGGACAGATCTTTTTCCTCCTTTACCTTTGGGTCTAAAAATTCAAGTTTTAGAAGTCTAATCTTGTGAGAGATCCAGAAAGAGAACAACCACCTCCATGCATCAGGCTGCTCCTAACAAGCCTTCTTGTGTCCAGACGGGGTCCACAGAGAGGCAGTTCAAGTGCACCTGGCCCGTGTTCACAGACCCAAAAAGACCATGAGTGGCATTTAGGGCAATGTTGATTGTCCAGTGGCAAATTAGCCCCCATGACCCATTAGCTCTGACCACATTGGACTTAAACTGACTCAGCGTGGAGACCCTGCCACGATTCCCGCTCCCTGGTACTCTGGGGAAGCCCCCGGGCAGTCACAGCAGAGTGCAAATTCTTGGAAACCACTTAGGTCTGTACAGGACACAAGAAAATAATCCTTCCCAACCCAGTTCTGAAAACTCAATACAGAGATGCTGACTAACTCCACAGGAACTTGTTTGGTACATTATGGTCAACTATAGCCAGAGCTCATAGCCTGGCAGGATCCCAGCTGATTCTTCCAGATTTACTGCAATGTTCCTCTACCCCTTTCCCTGTGTTTCAACAGGAGAGGTTTGCTCTCTTTCAGAACATGGCCTAGGAGAAACATCAATACTGAGCGAAAGCTAATGAATCTACCCACAGCACCCATCACCATTATACAGAGGCATACCTCTGGCCTTGTAGGAGCTAGTCCTCAGCTGGCTGTAAGAGCACTGTATCACAGCTAATAAGCCCTGTCCAACTAGTTAAATAAGAGCAAAGCATCTTCCAAATCACAGTATTTCTTAGCTTCCTAGTCTTTGGGGGGGGGGGTTTGGTTGGTTGGATTTTTAAGTTTTTTAAAAATATAATTATTCTTCTTAGATGTGGAGATAATCATGCCTCCATGTGAGGATGTACCTACTTGAGGCAGTTTCTCCCCAGGCTTGCTAGTCCCAAATCACACTGACGCAACTGCAACTTCAAGCTAGCATCCCCTAGCTGTGTTGTAGGGTAGAACTTTACTTCCTGGGCTGGGCAAGCTTAACAGGCTGTAACTGCCTCCAGCTCTCTGGGAGGAAGAGAAGCCAGGTTAGACAGCAGTGCTCCCAGGAAGGAAGAATAACTTGAGTCTGTCTTCACTCACAAGCCCCAGGGACCAGCTCTTTTCTTCTTTCAATACTTTTTTTTCTTCCCACGGACTTCAAAGTGCAACACCATAAACCATGGATGGTACATAGAAAGAGACTATTCTCCTGTTACAGGGTTTTTAGGGTTTTAACACTTTACCACAAGACAAATAAATAAAAACAGAATTTAGTAACTTTAAAAAAAAAAAAAAAAAAAAAAAAAAAAAAAAAAAGAGAGAGAAAAAAAAAAACAACAAAAACGACAACAAAAAATAAAACATCCTTAACTTCTTTAACTTTGGTACCATCTTATTATAAAAATTTAAACTGAGAAACACAGCTGTTTTTATAGAATTAAAAACTTTTAATAAAAAGAAAGAAAGAAAGAGGTCAAAACAGTTCAAAACCGGCCACTCGCCGAGGAGACCAGCTCCACTGCAGCTCAGTCCGCACTGGGGAAAGGCAATCGTGGCGCAAAGGGCCGGCAAGCGGCTCTTTTTGGGGCCTTTCGAAGGCGGGAAAGCGGCTCGGCTGTGCCGGGAACCGGTAGCTCGTGGGCGGGCTGCTGACGTAGTGTGGGCGGATCGACACCACCGGCTTACAGATCTGAACGAGGTGTAATCACGCCAAAATCACCCGGTCCACCAGGGACCATCCCCTGTGAGGAGCATTACCCGGGGAGCCCCTCGGGGTGTTGCAGTTTCCAAAGAAGCACACGAAGGCAGGGTGGGGAGAGCTCTGCCAGTGCAAGAGGTAAATCCAGGTGCTGGTAACTGGTCCCCACCCTGGCCGAAAGGGAACTCAACTAGGGATCATCTCTCTCCTAGAAGAGGACCTGGCCCTGGTTACCACTTGACCAAAACCCATTGCCAGAAGGAATATGGGGATCTATATGGAGCTCCCGCACAGAAGCGCAGCCATGCGGGTGTCCCGCTGCAGGGAGGACAGTGGGGACATCACCTGTGTGTGGTGTGAGCAGGTGAATGATCTGCTCAGCCAGGTGGCAGAGGTGGAAGCGTGATGGGAAAGGTTAAGGAGTATCAGGGAGTGCGAGAGAGATTGAAGGAGCCACACTCTGGGGAAAAGGCAACAGAGGATCTACAAGAAACAGAGGATCCCCTCCCCTCTTACCAGAGCCCCAAGTTGTTTTTGTGGCTGGTAACCACCAACAGTTGTGCCTTACATGTGTATGTGCTCTGCACCCATGTCACCTTTTGCACCCACATCCCTTAGTAACATCAATGGATTTTTCTACCAACATTCTGGGAGCTTTGAACACATCTTCCAGCTTCCTTGGGATGTACTTCTTGCACTGTGAAGGATCAGTCACCATCCACCTTCATGTTATCTATGACATCTGTAGACCTTTTTGCAGATCTAATCAAAATGAATGGGCAACAATCACAGATTTGTCATCTCATCCCTGCTTATCTCTGCTGTAGCCAGCTTCTGAGGTAGAGAAGGACGCTTGCGGGAGCTGATGAAAATTGCCCTCAGTAAGGTTAGTAGACACCACATTCCAAATCCAGACGGTCATCTTATCCCAGGAGGTACTTCAGAATGGGACTGTCTAGAGTGAAAAATATGGTGCCAAGTGACTTGCAGGGGTTAAACCCACAGCTTAAGGAAATTCAAATGTAAATTGGCCCAAAGGATGTAATAGATGTGCTTCTAGCTCCAGAAAGCACTTCTGTTGCTCTCTCAACCCACTCACCCTGCCCTCTGCACCGAAATGTGAAGTAACCATATGCCGTCAGCTCTCCATATGAACAATACAGAAGCTTGAGAGGACAAAAGAGTCTCAGTGCATGTCGAGTTAGAGTAAACAAGGCAGAAAACAACCATTTTCAGAATTTCCCAACCCTAGGAAAAGGTTATGAAGATGGCATCTCAAAACCAAGAACATCCGGTTTTGGAAACTGAGTAACAGCAAACAGTTACAGTTTTTGGTACCCTTGGTCTTTTGAACCTAAATTAATATATCCTTCCAGGTAAGGAAGAGCCCTTCTCAGAACTCCAGGTATCAAGATGTTTCCTGTCCAAAACAGAGGCAGTAAAAAAAACCCAAACAAACATACAGGGAAACCCCCAGAAACCTTCAAAGACAAGCAAGTTTGCATAAAAACATTCTTGCTCACACAGTACCAAAGAAAGTCTGAAAGTGCATTTGACTTTGAATAGAGTTTTCACCTGTTGCATTTTTTCCTTAAATTATATCACTATCCAGAATGACTTTACTGCTGTCTACAATTGTATTTATTTCAAAAATAGAGAAGTCTTCTAGAAAAGTGAAGCAGTATATTTACAAAAATGAACACTTCTTAAAAATACAGTTCTTAAAACATGCTAAAAAAGTAATTAAAAAAAAAATCTATGAAATGCAATTCCCCACAAAATGGAAAATAATCACAACATGACCACAATTATAAACGAAGTTTATACAGTTTAAATAAGGGTCCTTCCATGAAATACCCTTTGAAGAAGTCTCTCACTTCTCTGAACAACATAGGGAGCTCAGGCTCCCTACTTAAGTAGAACTAATAGTAAAAGACAACTCATGAGACTATCCCCTTGTAGACAGGATAAGAACATTTCTCAGTGTGATCACCAGAATTGAATGGAAACAGAATTAATCACCTGGGTGGTCTTCCAAATGAGGAACAGAATTCAAAGTCATAAGCTTTCAGTTCTCACTCCCAGCAGGAGTCAGAACATAAACTAGTGACCACTGAGGGAGCTCAGAGTAAAGGAGGGAAATTCACACTTCCTTACTTCTGCTGAAACTGCAAAGGGAACAATTTGGAGCTGGCCACAGTAGGGCTGATCTGTGTTCTAGAGCACATCTGTTACTCCAGCAATGAACAAGCACTACAGAACAGATCTGCTCAGTCTTGGGTACATGTACAGATCTCAGTGAAAAATCATAGAATTATAGAACACCCAGGGTTGGAAGAGACCTCCAAAGGTCATCTAGCCCAACCCCCTGCAGTAAGCAGGGACATCCTCAACTAGAGCAGGTTGCTCAGAGCCTCATCAAGCCTCACCTTGAATGTCTCTAGGGGTGGGGCCTCCACCACCTCCCTGGGCAACCTGTTCCAGTGTTCTACCACCCTCAAAGTAAAGAGCTTCTTCCTAATATCCAATCTAAATCTACCCCTCATCCTATTGCTATAGGCAAAAATAAAGAACCAGGGCAGGGCAAACATGGTTCTGTCCTCTTCCTCTCTGTCAAGTCCCAGATAAAAAACATGTGCTGAGGAGTATCTGCTTGACCCTATGATCCACACTTTATCCACACAGGCAGCTGTGAAGTCTAGGACAGCTGGAGCCTGCTCAAACTACCACAGAAGCTGTTTTGCTCACAGCAACCATGATTTCCATGAGATGTGATGAAAGCGACCTGCGCTCCCCACTATGACATGGGCTAAACTTTTGCATTCCTGAAGGTCAGCAAATAGCAAAAGACGACTCCAGGCCCTGTGTGATCCTATAAACAAAACTAGGCATATTCTGATTTTTTTTTTTTTTTTTTTACAATATTTTTTGCTGCTCAGGTCTATTAAACAGTTGACCAAAGCACATCCATGGCAAATGAGCTTCATTCAGCCACAGCTATTACAGCTCCTGATGGATCAAGTTGTTACCACATTCAAGTTGTGAAGTATCTCAGCTGATTTTTGTAGTATTTTCAGATCTTCCAAGCGTAGTGCTTCTACCAAAGCCAGGTGTTTTCTGAGGTTCTCATTGTTCCTTTTCAAATGGGAAATCTGAAGTTTATACAAATGGGATGAAATTACTAAAAAATTAGGTTATTTAATATAGGACATGAACATAAAATTTGTGGAAAGCTTATCTGTGGTAGGGATTCCATGAAGTATGTCAAAATAGCATTTTTTTTTAATCTTCCACAACAGAAACTGTACTAGTAAAAAAAACCAAAACAAACAAACAAACAAAAAACCACAACAACAACAAAAAACCACAACAACAAACAAAAAACACAACCAAAAAACACCCACCACCAAGGAGAGGAAGGGAAATGTTTACCTGCTATGAGACTCCTCAGTTCATACTATCCTCAAGATGTTACTCAAGACCAGATTCACCTCATACTCTGTGCATATACGTGTTTCCTTTGCAGAAGTATGGTTTTAATAACCCTTTTCCACAACAGCTATCCAACTCGACATTAAATACACATTTGATTGCCAAAATTCAGAAAGGAAGGAGAGATTGTTTTTCTAAGAGCACAGACCTCCCTCACAGGAGACTGGCTGACATGAGTAATTTAGCTTGAGTGGCTTTAATGAGCAGAGCCTTCACTTTCTGCAACAAGGCACTTGTGGCAGCTCTGCAATATCTTATGTACCCACCTCATACAAGTTTGCATTTTCTTTAAAGAGGTAACCTCAACAAACACATTGATACTGTTGAGAAGAAAAGGTTAAATACTTTTCACTTGTTTACAGAGCTTCATATAAGCTTTCTAACACGGTTCCCTTCTTTGCTGCAGCCACAAACACTGCTGAGCAATTCATCGCTGTCAGTCACCCTGGAAACAAATCCCACACCATCCCAGTGTAGTCAATTCCCTCTGTCAATCTGTTCTCACCCTAGAAAAATTGCACAACTGTGCATTTATGCTAGGAGAGAAAGGGATCTGGTCTTCCTTGTTCTTCTGGTTAAATTACCTGGAGAAGCACACGCTGAGTCTCCTCTATTAAAAAATGGCATATTTTTCCTGTTATATTCAAAGTCTGCTGTTCATTTCTGGCTGAAATTACATCACCAAGCAGCACTCTCCTCCAGCAAGTACTAGAACCAAAACATTTGAACATCATACAATCATTCACTGTATTCCCTGGCTGAATGATAAACATATGGTTATGCCAAGAATAACATTGCTGATATAATGCAAGTGAACATATGTGAAAAAAAGCATACAGCATTCAGATATAAGACTGATAAAGCAGGCAAAGAAGAGAGATTTAATGGTCTGGAGCAGAGGTTCCAGTCCTCCACCCCTACACTTTCAGTTAAAGCCACAGTTTACACTTAGACCAATGCTTTTGGTCTTCACTGCTCTGCGATGCTGCCACCAACTTCAGCAGCACCAGCGAGGAGTAAAATCTATTCATGCAGAATGTATGGCTCCTCCTAAACTTCACCTCACCTGGGCTTGCAACCAGCATCATGAGGATTTAATTTTAGTTCTTATAATCAACTTATTCCACTCAGCAATGAATCTTTAAAGCATAAATAGCTTTGAAGATAATTTTTTTTATTTATTTACTGTTGAACACAAAGCCCAGGTAACCATTTTCTATGAATGCTGCTTGAAGCAGATGTGCCATTTGGAACAAATAATCAAATGTGCACTGACCATCACTGGAAATTAATTTCAGTGACTTACTTGGCCTTAGAATTTCAGAAGCAGCCTGTGGAACACATGCTTCAAAAGGAATCAAGCAAGGTCAATAGCATTTAAAGTCCCATATAACCAACAGGAAAAAGGTCTGGAGTTTGAACCTTAAAGTAATAACCGGGTCTTGAAATAGAAAGGGAAAACAGGGTGTGTCTAGTATTTAATACAAGAAAGCAAAAGACCAAAGGAGCAAACAGACAATGACTCTATGCTATATGGTGTTCCCTGCCTTCTTTTTTTTTTTTTTCCTCCTCTCTCTCTTTTTTTTTTGTTTGTTTTGTTGTTGTTGTTTGTTTTGGGGGTTTTTTTTGGTTTGGTTTTTTTGTTGGGTTTTTTTTTGTTTTTTTTTTTTTTTCTTTTGGGGGGGGGTGTTTTGTTTTTTTTTTTTTTTACTTCTCACCTGTGTATAGTACACACACATAATCTAAATATTTCTTGTACTGAAACTTACAATTCATCTGCTCCAAGACTCAATAACTTGAGGGCTGTCAGGAGTCTCCATGATGGTCCATCCCATCCAAAGGTCAGGTTTCTTAAAAAAGTCAAAAGAGATGAGATGCAGAAAGCATAGTTGATCTTTTACAGCATGATAGCTTTCTTCCTGACAAGTGTCAGCAAGGGAAGAGCTGCTCTTCAGAACTAGAGAACTCCTTGACACCCCTTACTCTGCTGCTATCCACAAATAAGTGACAGGCTGTACCTTGAAACCTATCTCAAGCTTTGATACTTGTGCTTACCACTTTAACATTCTCCCACAAACAGCAAGCAAATCAGTTTGTTAAAAAAACCAAGTAATTATTTTATGTTGGATTTTGATATTAAAAGCAAAATTTAACTCCAGAAAAACTGAAAAGTTTACAGAGAAACAAAAAATTCCATGTACCTACTCTAAGAAATTATGATCCTTTAAAATGGAAAGTTTTGCATTTCTCTGCTTGTCCAGCGGTGGAAAATATTTGAGGAGAGTATCTGCATAAGAATACATTTAAGATATTTAAGGAAATTATATGTAGAAGAAACCACAATCCTCTATTCTGAAATAACATCTCAATCATATTTTTCCAAGTAGCTAGAGGACAAAGATAAAAACCTGCTACATTTTGGCGACCTTTAACAAACAGAAATTTATCTGCTTCTCAAAAGCTATTAGCAATCTCCAGGATTGTATCCTTATAATGGAAATCCTGACTCAAACTGAAGATATGAGCCACTCTCAACAACTTCAGTTTGTGAGAATCAGGACTTCAATCCTGAAGTCAATGGTACAATCTAAGAAATTCAGTTAGGATCTCTACACATAGCAGTGCTGCTAAGAATCACAATTTTACAAAAGGAAAAGTTACCAAAGAACATTTTCCATTTTAAAACTTCAACCCTTGAATTCTATGCAGTTCCAAGTTGTAGCAAATGCTATTCCACTTCATGGAAATACAGACAAGTATTTTGATGTTACTAAAAAAAAAATCATCACGCCTTAATATGCATTGTGCATATACATATATACACATGTGAACTTCACTATCCTTTAGTTACCTTTTTTTACTGGTATCTCCTATTGAAGAGAGACAGTATTAACATGCTAAGATCTGTCTCATCTACTGTTGTGCCTTTCAATGTCAAGACAATCTATAAGTCTAACCTGATGAGACATAAACACTGCTGTGAGGGTTATTCATGGCAACAAATCCATATTCTAGTAGCAGTCGCTGATTATCATGAGGTCCATAGCAGATAAATACTTCTTCATATTTTTTGCACTGTGAACATGCCCGAATTTCATAGCTTCTTGTTTGCTCATTATATGCAGCCTTTACCTTCAAGAAGTTAAAAATAAAAGGTTTTACTCTTGGAAGAAAGACATGGTGAAAAAGGAACCGTACCTTGGATATTAAATGCAACAGTACTGAACACTTCTCTAACACTGAGAGAAAATAATGTTACGGAGATCTGAAAAGGCAACCCATTAGTATGAAGATGAACAAACTTCAAAACCTGAGTCCGCAGGATGTGCCACCACTGTGTAGAGTTATTACAGTGGGCCTAAATCCACAAATAAAGATGGCTGCTTGCAGACTTGGCCACTTTTGTGCTGTCCCAACTCTCTGTTGGCACACAGTCCCTGACATAAGGTGGAACTGCTCTATACACTTTCCTAAGGCTGCTCAGAAGCTTCAACCAGAGGTCAAGTAACACAGGGACCATGTAACTTCAAGATTTGTCTCGGGAGCGGAGCCTTTCAAGAAAGCAAAGTAGGGTTTTATTTACAGTGGCTCTTCCAACAGCTACCCTGGATGCAAATCTCACCCAGAAATTGTGGCCTCTACCTGTAATTTTTCTTTGCTATGAAAACCGAAACATTTGAATCATCTTTATTCAACTGCCTTGGGCAGAGTAACAAGCTCCAGGGTATATATAAACTGTTGAGTACTCAGCCTGCACATGCCCTCAATAGACATTTTTCCCCACTATGAGATCTCTCACTGACACTCCTAATGCATCCCATAAATGCATACTCTATAGAGATAGTGCATTTACAAATATAAAAATTGAGTTGTCTATTTTTAGTTTCTTACCTGAACATTTGGACTGTGGTTTAGCAAATCTAAATATGGTGCCAACGCATAAACATCTGGCTCAAGAGAAAAGCAATCCCTCTGGGAATGTTTCATGTATATTGTCCTGGTATTAATAGTGCACCAAGCCCACTCAAGGGCACTGTAGTTAAAAATAGTTCCTGTATTCTCAGCAAACAAAGGCTGCAGGGAAGAGAAAAAACCCTTGGAAGACACATACAACTCGTGGACTGTCATTTTCTGCTCCTGAGCCTTCTTTCTTAAAGGTTCAGGAAGAAAGCTTACTACACTGTGCTCCAAACAAACAGGACAAGTGTATGTCGTGGGTAAAACATCAAGGTATGGCTTCCACAGAGATTTCTCACCAGCATGCTTCTCGGCTATTAAAAATGTGCACAGGGCTATCAAAGGAGATACAGGAGGCTTCCATCTATTAGAAAATAAAATAAAAATACCAACACAGCAGATACATAGAAGTGAGATAAGAAATGTTAGCAGCAGCATTTTCTCTCTTTTCTAGTTCTTTTAAATTTTATAAATAGCTTCTATTTTAAACTTCTTTGTAGTTCATCTCCAAGTCCTTTTCTGATTTCAAAGAGGCTATAAAAGCTGGTTTGTAGTAACAACTTCAGGCTCACCTCTTGGGTTGTTTTCTTTTGAGGGGCTGGATTGTTTTTTTTAGGATAAGTAACAAGTACTCAATGTCCAGCACAGGTCTTTGAATTTTCTAAAAGGCCATGTTCGTGTGACTGCTTTGCAACCTCATTTTATCCTCCTATTGAAGCATATTCACCAATTCCCCTCAAAACATTAATAATTGGCATTTAGGTCCAAGCTGGCTCTAGAGGGAGGTCAAGTTCAAGGCTGTACCATCCCTCCAACTCCGTCTATCTAAATGGGAACGCTCTGTGTCTGAACTTTACTTATCTGAGCATTCCACATGCATGGAAGTCCACATGAAATACTCACACAAGTTAGGGTATGCAGTTTGAAGACCTACCACTAATAAAGATCATTAATATACTGATGAGCAACCTAAGGTAAAGGCCAGCTTGTCCATAAAATATCACTTTTCACTTACTTCATAATGTATTCTCCCAAGCAGCTACTAAGGACAGTGCCTGTGGTGAGGAAGCATTTCTCAGGCAGTGAAATAATCAGATCCCCTGCCTTTGAGGGGGAAAAAAAAAGGAAAAACAACACAAAGAATAATAAAGGCCAAGTGTAAGAGACTCGTCCATTAGCAATTTCTGAATCAGAAACATATTCCCCAGAGAACCCTAATGTCAGGAAGCAAACAGATGTGATGATGAACTTGATGGAACTAACACCTGCAGAAATCTACCTGTTCACAGAAAGTCTGGTGCCTGGCTACTCACTTCCTTTGTACTGAGGGATATTTTAGATTAGATCTCACAAATAGCTGAACTACCAACATAGCAATAGGGGGTAGAAATATTTTAGGTCATGTCTATCCTGACCTTGTTCACCAAGCTGCTGTGTGTGTAAATTAGCTTTCATGCCTGGCTTGAGACATACGTGCCCGTGCCCGTAGGGAGAGGACATACATCAATACTCTCCCTCTCCCATTCCCCTCATGAGTTTCCCTATGTTGCTCAAACTCAGTTGAGTCTAGTTCTCATTTCACTTACTGCAGACTCCCAGCACTGTAGATAACCTGAGCTTCTGGCTTCAACTGCTGGCTGTAGCCCTGAGCCATCATGAGAACTTACACATGACTTCTCCACTGCATCTCCTTTCTACCTCTTATTATACTCTCTTTTGCAAAAGGTCCTGGGTCTGATTCCCTATTATTTGATATACTATTCTTATACCAGTTTGGAAACTCCTCCAACAAGCCTGTTTTCTGAGAGGCACTTTTTAGTCAGAGTTCAGTATTTCTGTGCCAATATCTGAAGGACAAGGTATTCTTTTCTATCATTCCTGGGAATGTCTGAGAAATTATGTTTCCATTAGCTGGTCTACCAACAAAGAAGAGGGCCATCAAAATGAGGTTAAAGCTGTGGTTTCACAATATGGCTCTCTAAAGCCAAATGCTGCTTAAAGTCCATTTCCTCCACCTCTCTCCTTGATATGCCATTCCTCCCTTTATACCATCACTGGTCTCACACAAGGTGTGAGACTTCAAGGAGTAAAGCTATCAAAGCTCATAATTTTTTTTAAAGAGACACT
Source organism: Megaceryle maxima (assembly GCA_024605025.1). Taxonomy (NCBI): domain Eukaryota; kingdom Metazoa; phylum Chordata; class Aves; order Coraciiformes; family Cerylidae; genus Megaceryle; species Megaceryle maxima. The sequence goes on along the minus strand of JANHGN010019549.1, from coordinate 30,231 downwards.
TTTTCTTTAGTTTATCTTCTTGATGCAGCTTACCACAGGTGGGGAAAACTGTCACAGCCAGCGCAAAGGAAGTTGTGGATGTCAGTGGCTGAGGGAGAAAGCACTCGGAAGGGAAGAGGCCTGCTCCATCTCATTTCAGTTACCCACTGATTGCCTTAAACTGACCATAAGACTACATAGTAAATCTCTGTAAATGAGTACAGGAGTGTCTTCACCCAACAAGCCCTTGGGGTACATAGGGCATCATCTTACAAATATTCCAACACTGCAAATTGTGGTATTAGGACAAAAAGCACATTCACAACAGGGACTTTGAAGACTTTATAATGACTTTTGCAACAACAAAAGCTCAAAATTCCAGACATCTCAAAAGAATCTAAGGAGCTCTTGCAATAGTATCAACATGACTAACCTGAAGAGCTTTAGTAGTCATCAGTCCTCTTCCTGTATCTGAAGCAGGAACAAAGAAGATGCTTAAGTACACATATATATGTAAAAAATACAGGAGACTATGATAAGCTGCAATAAATTATCAGGTCAGCGAGGAAAAGCTCTAAAAGACCATACATTATCTCCTAGAAATCATAAAAGCCAATTATGGATTTTTCCAGATATATACCTCATTTCTTTATTCTCTAATTCTCTTTCTACTTTTCAGGACCCTGTGAAAGCCCTTCCCCTGCATCCCCTGCAACAACTGCTGTCCAGTTCTAACAATTACTCAATTTCTTTTTCCCAGTTTTTTTTCTTTAAACACATCTTTCATCATGGGTTGCTATTCCTGGTTTCAGAGTTTTAAACTTTACAATTTCTAGTCACAATATTTTTCTCTGATTCATCCTATTCTCTCTACTCTCTCTTTAACATTACAAAAGTTTTTGAAACATAATCTACTTAAAAAGACAAATTGCAATTATATACCTTTATTGTAAACAGTACTAAATGAATCCCAGCTCTAAAATCCTTTATCTGCATCACTAGATCTGCTGAACTTGCATGGAGGAAAAAAAAAAAGATTAAAAAAAAAATAACAGGGTTAGGTTCTGATATTGAAAACAAAGGGGTATTACTTTCTATCTTAAAACTGTGCTGCTAACACTTAAAATCTCAATTTCTTCAAGGAATTCAGCATAGGTACACATTTTGTAGCATACCAGAGTACTCTCACACAAGAATTTTACACAAGGTCATCTTTATATAAGAAACACTACTTCAAGCCTCCATATCTGTTTATATTAAATGATATTCATGTGCATTTGCCAGAAATCCTTAAGACTAAGGTAACTGACTCTTTTTCCCCTGATGCCAGCCAGGTGTGTGATTCAAAGTGAAAGCAGGTATTTAACATTCTCAGAAGATTCATAAATTTGTACCAACAATAAATAATTAAAACATTACCCCAGAACTCTGCTGGCCTTAAATTACTGTCTTCAAATCCTCTGTCTTTCAGCCACTTACGAAGTTTAACATATTCCAGTTTGTGACTGCAGTTGACTAAACATAAAAAAAAAAAAAAAAGGATTAATGCTATAAAATCAAATGCTCTGTTGAAAAATAAAGGACATTGAAAACATTTACTGTATAGTCAAAGAAACTGTATTTTGGACATTCTGGTATAGCATAATTGAATAGCAAGAAAGGCTCCATATGAACCGGTATACTAGGTTCTCTAAAGCCTCTGGGTACTGGGAGCTCTCAGAACTGTAGGAGTTATTGAGCATATTCAAGGGTCAAGGAAATGTAGTACTTGCCATTAGCCAGAAAAGAGAGCTCACAATATTCACCATGCTCTGCTTCAGATTGTAAACTAATGCTAGAATATTTGCACGAAAAAGCTAATATTGATGTTGCTTTCAAAGCACAAAGGTGTTTGTCAAATATACCCCATAAAATGACACCTTGACAAAAAAAAAATATTATTATTTTGCAGTACTTCCAGGGATAGTACCTCTATCCATAAAACTCTGCAAGTGTTTTCTTCTTCTCTTTCGACCTGTCCGACCTCTGCTTTTCCTCATATTATGTAATGGATATTGCCTTATTTAGACAACCTGAATTAAAAATAATTAAAAAAAAAATAGTTAAAAATATTTAAAGTCTTTCAAATACTGCATGGTTCATTTATCTCAGTAAGAGAAATCAAAGCACTATCTCTTCAATAAGCTGCCTCTTTAAAGTTTAGAAAACGTACTACAAGCAAATCCTAAACGAGGGTGGGTGAGAGGGATGAGGGAGGTCGGGAGAACAGGAAGTCTTTATCTCCAAATACCATCTTGGCCACAGCATGGCCATAATCCTCTAAAGGAAATGAGATGCTGGTGTTTATGTGTGCAGAACTAAAAGGTTTCAAACAGATAACCTATTAAAACTATAGAAAATTTATTGGCATAAACAGCCTCTGCAGTTTATTCCTTGAAATAACAAGGCCAGAACGGAGCTAAGTGATCACGTATCCTGCAGGAAATGATCTCGCTCAACGTCACAGCCACCAAAACCCCCAGTGCCATTACAGGACCGTGGCACTGCCCCTCAGCTCAGCATCTCCAGCGTACACGATGGGTGAACAGCGTCAACATTACTCCTTATACTTCAGTCTGTCGTTGAAATGTGTATTTAACGTCCCCTTGCCAATACTGCTTTTAACCGAACTTCAGCAGCGCAGGTTTCCCCCGAGAAGGGGGCCGGTCGCAGCAGAGTTGGCAAAACTCTGGGGCCACCGGCGCACTGGTTTTTGCCGCTGAGGCACAGCCTTCCCCGACTGCTAGCACGCCGGAGGCCCCCTCGCCATCCCGTCCCCCGGGAGCGAGAGAGCTGTCTGAACAACACGTCCCCTCCCCAGCTCGGCACAAGCCCTCCTGGCTGTTAGCGACAGGAGACACCCATTGCCTGTGCCAGAGCCACCGGGAAACCGCCCAAGAAGCCCCAGCGCTTCCCCCCCGCGCGTAAGGCCTTCTCCCCCCCCCCCCCCCCCCCCCCCCCCCCCCCCCCCCACCACCCCCCCCCCCCCCCCACACCCACCCTCCCGCCCCCC
>JANHGN010019549.1:10366-27100 GCA_024605025.1 Megaceryle maxima | reverse complement strand
AAAGTTAAAATAAAAGGAAAAGAAGAGTGTGGCCCAGCATCACAGCCATGGAACCTGGCATGCCAGCCAATAAGAGGCCACACGGAAGCACTGTAATTAGCCTGAATTCATGGGATGCGATTTTCAGGAGGGTTAAGTATCCAGTGACAATGTTTAAAAAGTAAATGCACAAAGAAGTAATGTGCCACCAGAACTGTAACAAAAAGATTGCATAGAAAGTTATGCATTATGGATGATTTAGCAATATCATAGATAGAACAGGCTCCAGCAAAAAGAGTGAAATCATCCCTATCTTCCCATTTGTCGACAGAATTTTAACAAGGGGCTCCTGGGAGCTCTTGGGGGCTCCTCCATGGCTCAACAGACAAATTAACTCATCAAAAGGAAGGTAGGGATGATTAGCTAACAAAAGCCCCCTCCAGCCCATCGCTGGCACATGGTTATTTCACCCAGATGGTGTTCACCTACCTGAAACTGGTAATGACAGTCTCGGATTGGATTTACAGAAAAACATAGATAATAAGGTGCTGCAAGAATGACATGATAGGAGTTATTGGTCTGTGATGCTCTAGACTGTGCCAGAGGCAACAGAGCTGTTTTGTAATGTTAGCCTCTGTTTTGTAACGTTATCCTCTCCGCCAGAGAGATTTCCTGCTGCAAATGGGAGACTTGGTCTCCAGAGAGGCATTTGACCTGACCCTTCCTATGTAAGAGTGGGATCAACAGCAAAGAAAATGACAAGAGATGGCAACACTCTCATCACATACAAGCAGAAGCAGTTTGACACCCTTTCACTAGAAATGGATGAATGTCTCTGTAGTGTTAAGGACTGTGCAATATTACCTTATGCTTCAGAAAAAAAAAAGAAAACACAACTTTTCTGGCTTTTCTCCAGATGCAATTGAGGTGACAATTGGTAATGTTTTGCCTGCTATCTTTGTACTAGCATGAACAGTGCTTGTTGGGCTTTTACAGTCAATACAGCCAAAAAAATCCACACCCATCCTGGTGGTGGGAAAAAATATAAGCAAAGCAAACACAAAACCAGAAAATAACTTCAGAAATGCCTAAGTTTCCCCCAGACAGGTAGAAATCAAAAGACTATTGCTCCTTTCGTCCACAGCTGGAGGGTCAATTGCTTTACAGGGCACGTTGACCAGATGTCGATAAACATGCACTTAGGTTTTTGTTTATTAAAATAATTGCACATACATCCTTTTCTACCTGACAACTTGTAAGATTTCACCAGTCTGACAACAAACCTGTGAAAATGGACAAGCTAAGGACCTGCGGAAGCTAAGCCTAGCCCCGGGAAGTAGGTTTCCTTATATGAAAATTTGACATGAAAATAGAGGCCAGACGGAAAACACTCTTGATCACCACCAAACTTCCTCTGAAAACTAGGATTTGGCCATGATGGGCTTCCTGCTATATACAGAATGCCTCCTGGAGATTCCATAGTTGCTTAAGACTATAGTGTAAGATTTTTCAAATGGGATCAGGAACTCATTACCATCCCTAATAAAGTGTCCTTTTGAGGGGGGGAAAGCAGAAGAACACAGAAATAATTCCTCAACTTCCTGCTTAAGTGGCCCCGCTTGAGCAGGTAGGGCTGGACCAAATGACCTCATGAGGTCCCTTACGACTTCAACGATGCTGTGATTCTGCAAAATCCTCCCCACTTTTACACACAAAGGTTTAAGAGTACTTTCAGAAACAAATTTGAGCTCCCTCCAGGAGAAACTACCATTCCAGGAAAAGCCTCCCATTGTTTCTTCTAGCAGCTCATGTGGAAGCAGAATGCTCCTTTTACCAAACCAATCCTCCAGATAAACATTATCACCACCTCTCTTGGGTAAGAAACAAGTTCTCCACTCAATTTCTCTATTTTCAGGCAAGCATATCTCCTGCAGGAGAGATCTGCAGTCTATCAGACCACTTGATGGACTGCCCCTCCAAATCCTTATGAAGATTTAGTATTGCCGAGGCCCCAAGGAACAGATGAGGCAGCACACAAAAGTGTAGAGGTGTAGGTAGTTCTCTGCACATTTGATATCTCTAACCCTATAATGTGCTTGGAAGGTCTAATCCTACTGAACTTCTTGTGATGAGCTAGATGGCTGTGAGCAGTTCTGGCAACTCAAAGCTGTCATAAATCAACAAGTCAACAACACTTGCCCAAGGCTCCCACCATGGCTCCTCACAGAATATACTCTGTTCTTCTGATTATTATCTCAGTGATCAGAAGTGCTCGTTATGGACCAGCACCCCATCGTGTTTCTCACAGTAAAGCACAAAAACACAGATGTGTATGAGGAAATGGAAGTATTATTCCAGTGCATCACACAGCTCAGGCTTCATGACAACACCAAAATCTCAATAGGTTTTGGTTTTGTGCTTTCATAAACAAAACCCAGTGATTACTGCATGTGGTAAAAAGCAAACTCAAATCATGGCCCTTCAGACTCATCACCACCACAAAGTGCTAATTAATTTCTCAGTCATTACGAAGCAAGGCTGTTGCTCTGTTGTGTCAGAACAGAAAACTCCAAAGCCACCAACTATACATAGTAAAGGGGCTGATTTCCACTGAGACCTGAAACCGCTCTGCATAGCCGAGTGTGCGTGCGCACAGCCAGATGCCCGCGCGTGCCAGCGCCGCAGTCTGTCACTTGCAAACGTAGGCCTTTAGGATCCTCTATGCACCTGCACAAAGCTGTCAAAATAAAAACCAGACATTGCAGGAAAAAAAAAAAAAAAAGAAAAAAAGCAAGCCTCAAAAGCTGTCAGGGTGCACTCCTGCAGAAAGGCTGCAAATTTCTGGTGTGCCTGAGTATTAATCATTATAGTGTAACAAGAGCTACAAGTGGTTAAGTTTTCACAGACACACAGACAAACACTCTTACTTGTATTTTTTTCTTTTTTTTTTCTGATCATGGGGAAAAAAAAATAGTTCCAACACAATTCTCTACCAAAACTTTCTCCTTGAAATATATTTGCTCTGTGCAACCTCCTCTTCCTGACATACACATGCACAGTAAGTTAGCAGCACTAAGAAAAAAATAATTTCTAAATTAAGCCTTGCTATGATTTTATGGCATGGGCCTGAGTAAATGTTAGGTGGGATAGGGCAGCAGGGGAAGAGCATGCCAGGGTTAAGATGGAGTGTTTAGTAGCAATTAGCAATGATGCACAGTGCAAAAATAGCAACAATAAAAAAAAAAGAAAAAAGAAGAAAGAAAAGAGGTTACACTAGAAATAAAACCATTATGGGAAATAAATTTTAACAGTTTAGCCAATTAGCATTTTTCTAAGAAAGGCAAACTTTCCGCTGCTGTTGTTAAGCAAGGGGGACAGAAAAAGCCAGAAGAATCTTATCAGAAATATTTACTTCCCACCCGCAATGACTCTGGGAGTGTTTTTCTAACAAAAGACAGAGCCACCGTCCTACTTTTTTTGTGACCCTCTCTGCAGTTCTAGGGAGAAAATATTTAGTTCAACATTATCGTAAGCTAGAATATGACTCTATTTATGTGACAAGTTGACAACATACAATTTCATGCTTGTTGAACTGATCTGTGTTATATATTCACTGCGAATATTATGAAGCCTCACCATTATAAATATGAAACAGTATACACTTATTCAAAATAACTCCAAGCAGCAGCAATTTATAGCTCGGTTGTTTGTGTGTTTATGAAGTCCAAATGCCACCTTAAGAAGCTGCATCTCACTAAAACAGATGTGGAGTGTGACTGTGACCAAAGTGGATTTAAGATGACCTCTGTGAAAGGAGGCTATTATATTTTTGCCTGTATGGCAGCTGACACCAGTTTGTATTTAGATATGTAGCCAGTGGGAACACAGTGTAACACAGTGTCCTCAAGGGCTGGTTTTAACACAGGCCAAGACATTCATCTAATGACCTAATTAGCTTACTACTGTTCTGGTGAGTGTTAGTCTTCCCTCTTGCAAAAAGGACAGGTGCTCAGCAGAGCAGAGACATGAGGAGTATCTCAAGCCATGGCGGCTCCAGGTGAAATATCTCCTTAATGGGACCGTGAAGGGGATCAGTTGCATTTTCTTGATTGGGCGCCTGGGGAATGGTCTTGGTGGCCTCATACATCAAACAATAAGCTCTCAAAGCAATTGTTTTTTGCTCATTTGGGACTTCTTTCCTGCCTGAAGCTTTCAGCCAACATGCAAGGTTCTCGCAGTAAAACAGAGACGTGTTCAGGCAGTTTGTAGTTTGTCCAAGTGGGAAAGAAAAGGGAGCAGCAGCACACCTTGCTAACACAGATACAGAGCATTTGCATAAACTCTTCCCAATTATATAGCAGCTGGTTCAAGTAAAATAAATTCCACTTACTGCTTAAGCCTTTTTAAATGTCAGCATAGCTAGTCATAGATTATAGTTTACATACATCATCCTCATAGATGTAACATTATTATGCTGGTCTCCTATTTAGTAGATGCAGACACCTGAGTCAGGCCAGAGACTTGAAAAGGTAACGCATTCTAACGTGCAAGAAATGTGACATCGTTCCATTAGGAATATAAAAATTCTGCCATTTTTGCTCAGCCTCCACTATTTTCTTCCCCTTGTACTGGGGGTCCTTCTCCTAGTCTCACAAAGCGTTTTTTTTATGCTGCATTGTTACCTTTTATTGTTCTTATAAAGTTTCCTATCCCAAATCTGCATCTTTTGCCTTTTATGTTTATTGTAGTGTTAAACCTACAATGTCATCTGTTTTCCTACTAAATCTATCCCATAACCAGGTACTGTACATTCATTTCTCTAGGACCTCAGTAGCTTTTATCTGTTTGCTTTTATGATCTCTTATGAACTGTGAGGAGTAGCAATTTGCAGCGCTGTTTGTAAAGCCATCTCAGCCTGAACTCAGCCTTCTCCTTTTTTGCCATACAGTGATACTCTCTGCAGTGAAATCCCATTTGCCATAGAAGCATTTCATTACAGGATGCACTTTAGAGGGACGCAAGTTCCCAAGTACCCTATGTGTACCAATCATGTAAAACATTCAATATGTATGATCCTGAATTAAAAAAAACCCCACGACTTATTAGAGCAGGAAACTACATGTTGATGGACGAGATGGTCCTGTGCTACCTTCGGATTCACCCATATGCTGCCCACTCTGTTGCTGGCCAGAGCTCTTTAGTTTGTGCTCTCTGAGGCCTCAGACATGCTGCTATGCCATTCACACAACCTCGGGTCTTTTAAGCACTTTGATAAGCTTTATTCTGTCATTATACCATCTAGAACATTACGCACAATGTTTAAGTTCTACGTTAAATCACAATCAGTTCCTATTAACTGTTCCAAGCTCCTCATTTTTATCAACAGTTACTTTATTAAATCCTTAATAATATAGATGGAATAGTTAGTTAATTTGTGTGTTGAGCCATGGATGTTAATTTGTAAACATAATAACATACTGCAATCATTTGCATAATAGCATTTTAATCTTTTTAGTAAAAGCTGTAATTCCCTACAAAGTACGCTGCAGTAGAAACTAAGTGACTATTGGTAATAATAAAAAAGGCCTTAAAATTCTGATCCTATTATAGTGTTGGAACATACCCAAACTGCTACCATAATCTCTGAAATGTTACTGTTCTCTGATTTAGGTGTCTGTGTCAAGAATAAAAATGAAGTATAACTGGTAGCGGTAGACTATTTCCTAAATGTAATTTAGTATTCACTAAGCACCAGCACTTTGCAAATAGCTCTGAGGCTTTCCTTCAAAGTTCAGAGCTCTAGTTATGCATATTGTGTGAGGTACACCGTGCAGCTCACCTCCAGCCTCTGTTGTGCTGAATAGATGGCTATGATAAATCATGCTGATTTGGCACTGAAGGGCATCAGCCATCAAGGATTTGACTACTATGTCTTTTTTTCCCGGAGATTATATCTCCTTGAACTGCCTGCCCTGGGCTACTAGTTTTGGAGAAAATGAGAAAGTGGAAAAAAAATGCTAGAGGAGGCCAGTACAGAAAGTCTATACAGTCTCAGCTCTCTGGAAACCCATTAACACCAGTCACAAGACTGGCAAAGAAAACATTGGTGGTTGTTTAAAAGTCAGGCCAAGTCATTTTACGCAAGATCTGGTAATTCATTAATCAATCTGGCTGCAAACCTTGAATGAATAACCTGAAATAGTGAAAGAGACTGGCAGCACCACAGAACATGAGGGAGTTTATAATCTGAACCAATGCAAATTACCCTGGTGATGTTTAAGACTCCCCTCTACCAACATCGTCTTCCTGATGCAAACCCTTCCAAATAAGTAAGAAGGAATAATTTATCTCCATGAATTTCCCTGCTGCCAGGGGCAAGACCGTATGCATTTCATTGTGCACCTCTTTCTCTCCCCACATTCTCATTGCTTGTAATACAGCAGCTTTTGGCAGCTTAGAATAAAACATAGTAGCCTACTTAGGCTTTTCAAATACATGGCACATAGCACTGTCTTGAAAACTAACCTGGGCTACACCTATGCACAACAATTAAACATAAAGTCATCAAATATAGTGAGCATCTCTCTGGAATACAGAATTATGTAAATAAATGAAATCCACAGAAGGACAAGCAATGTGGGTTTTCTGAAGTATTTTAAAGGCTAAAAAAAAGCATTTTGACAAGTATGAGAATACCACGCATACAAATCTCTATGATTTTCTGTAACTTGATTATACCTTAACAGGTCTATCTATAACAGCCTATCTATGGGCTGCATTTTCTCTTAACATCAGTTATTTGTGAGCAATGCCAGCAAAGAGATATATCCGCTGTAGATATCTTCTCTCTCCATAATGCTAGGCACAGGTCATAAATAATTTTGAATATGACTAACCTTACATGACAGGGTATGGTATATTTGAATAAACCTCAGGGAACAACAGATTTTTGTGAACAAAAACCTTCTCGCTCATGACACATTAAGTTGTATGATTGTTCACACTTTCACATAGCATTGGCTTTGAGAATGAAAAACTAATCATTCTGAATTTCTAAAAGTAGTCAAATCAATTTTTTACAAATACAATTTTTTAAAGTGTAGTTTTTCACAAAAGCAAATCATGAAAGTGATGAAGTGAACCATCTAAATAACTGGTCTTGGGTGACTTGTTAACTATTTACTTGCATGAACTTGTGTCAATAGACAGTGCCCTGAGGGGCAAGAACTCCTTCATTTTATCTTTCCAGTAGTCAGAACAACAAGCAAAGAGAACTAGGTGAAAACCAGAAGTGATCAAGCTGTGAATATAGAGAAATGAACTAATTCATAGCATGCATATGTACACACATTGATAAGAAGAACTTCCTCGCTGGGGCAGGTGGCCCAGGCTTGGTTCAGGACTATTATCAGTTACATTGGCATGCGAGTAGAATAATGCAGCGATGAAATTAGGTGTGTCTACAGAATACTTGTATGCTTTCATACTAGGGTGAAGGACAGTATCTCATAACACCTAAGCAGCTGAGAGCAAGGATTTATACCAAACAGTTACATACTATCTAGACTAATTGAACCTTTATCTCACTTGGCTCCTGGTTACTAACATAACTATTAATAATTTCTAGTCCATGAGACAACCAGTGCCACTGGGAGTGTCTGAACTTGTGGGCGCTCAGCTTAAGTGAGCATCAAGGAATATGATTTGCAGAAAGACTGAAGATTCACTTTCTGAAATACGAGCCTTTCTTAAAAAAATAAACAAACCAGCAGTGTACCAGAGATATCCAGAAATTTTTTTAAAGGGCTTTTGAACACTGGCCTTCACCTAGACAATGCCACATGTAGTGCATTAATACCTCAAAGGAGAGAGTGTTTCATTCAAGGTTAGGTTTGGCAATTAACTGCGTACAGCTCATGCAACTAACATTGTTCTTGTACTTCCCAACATTTGTTTGCCATTCCCGTTCTTTTCGTTCTACCCGAAACTGACTGTATTTCTTTTTTTGTATGACAAGACCTCATCTGGAAGCTTTGGTTAGGTAAAATATACATACTATGAGAGAAAAACAAACAAGTAAATAAATAAATTGGAAAAAAAAAAAGAAAAAAAAAAAAAAAAAAAAAGAGGAAAACTAAAAAGATATTTTCTTTAAAAAGAAAAGCCAGTGCAGATCAATATGGAAAAATCTAGAGATTGCCAGATGGGAAACTGCACAAAACTTCCATTCTCTCAACTAAAACAAATAGTTCCTCATAGACTATGTGAGATAATCTCTGGAGGAAGAAGACATCTTCTTCTGTTCTTGAGCACCCCCAGTCGTCACATTACAGAGAAGCAGAGTCAAGAAATAGTGCAAGGTATCCAGCTGCACAATGGAGAATGGGGACAGGGTTAATCTACAGGAGGACAAACTCTTTCATTCCCATCTTCCTAGGCCAAGCAACAAAGAAATGTAAATATAATACACTATGAAGCTGAAAATAGTCTAATTTTGCACTGCAGTATTTCAAAATACTATTGGAGCACAATTTGTTCCTACAGGTAAGCGTGGGCCAAGCTGTGCTGTCAGAGACAGTGATGCAGCCAGTAGCTGAAGGCGATAAGCACAAGGAAACCCAGGCATTTGCAAAGAGGATAACAGACTTTGCCTGTTAGGAAAGAAGCAGCATATTTTCTTTCAAAACTATTATTTCTGACCTATTAGTTGCTGCCTAGATGCATTCCCCCAGATGCAAACTACCTATTTCTTCGCACTGAGCCTGCTCATCCTCAGATGCACCCAAATGTGCTTGTGAGAGGTTCCGTGTAATGACCAGTACCACCTCCCAGTGTGGTGAAGTACAAGCCTATCTGGGTGTCTTGCTGTTTGCAACAAGCTTTGAATTTCAGAATAGGAATTGTCTAATATAGGAAGTGACAATTCCTATACAAGGTGTGTATGGGAATCGTCACTACCTATCCAAGACAATTTTTACTCAGCAGTTCTGGCCATCAGTGCAGTGACGCAGTTATGCATGAGCCTGCAGTCAAATTCCACTGGTTTTACTGGAATGATTTGTGTGCTTAGAGATTGGATTGTGTGCTTAATTATATTATTTATCCAGAACTTAACACTTTGAAAGTCTGCATCTTCAATTGATTTTTCCAAAAGGAAAATGCCTCTGCATTTGGCTTTTGATGAATGAAGAAAAATACATCTCCTTGGCTATAAAAAAGGCAAAACCACTCCCTACTATGCCAGCTGCAAATGTCTCCCCTGCCTCCCTGTTATGACCATCCAAACCTACACACTAACACACTGTACCCTGCCTGAGGCAGTACAACTGCAATTCAAGAACAAGACAGGGCTGGAAACTTTGTAAAACAAGGCATGGAACATTATACAACTAATAAAAAAAAAAAAAAAAAAAAAAGGAAAGAAAAGCCTAAGCACAGGGCTTTGCAGGACTAATACCATTCTGTTGAATACAATGAATTCCAAGTTACTTGGGTGAAAAATGATAGAAACGGAACAGAGAGGACCAGTTTCTGCTATCGGTCACCCCACTCTGGTATAAACCCAGGGTAACTTAATCTGCATTGGGGAGATCACTGTGAGTTTAAAGTTGTATATGAAAAAATAATTTAATTCAGGGCATCTTAGGTAAGCATTTTACTACACTGTTTCAGTTAATCTTTTCTAGCCTTTAAACTCCATCATAATAATTTGGGGCTTCCCCGAGCCAGTGGGCCACCTGTACTTCCTGGAGCTGCGGTACCTGCCATGTGAGAGGCAGCACCAGCAGCTTGCTGTTGCACAAGGTCTTCCTGACAGCTAATCAATTTATTGTCCAACTTCCCAGTCAATGGACAATCTATGGCATCTCCTGTCATCAAGGAGGAGAGGAGGTTAGGGTTCAGGAAGGGGCACAGCTGCCTCTGCCCCGTAACCATGAGGCAAAGAATCATGAAGTCTTTATGCAACAAAAGAACGAAGATCTGAGACAGAAATAAATATCCTGATCCTCAAGGCAGAATTATAAACAAAACATTTAAATCTTTCCTACCACCCTTCAGCTTTTGCTTTCAGACTGCTCTCCACCAAATCTATGAAACATCTCAAACAATGTGTTTGCTCCTGAGCTGTAGCTCAGACAGCCCTCACTGCCTTCTCTGCCACATCCGCCTTTTTTCCTCCCCGTACATGAGCTACGAGGACCTCTCAATTTGTGTGCAAGTGCCCTGCACAGTAAGGCTCTAAGTGGTAAAAAACTTTACTATAAATGCTCCCATCTCATCAATGAACTGCTGTGCTGCACTCTTCTTCTTGCCAGGGTATACAAGTGGAAGACAACAAACATGTTTTGACTTCTGTTTTCCTTTGTAGCTGACAACTGTGCAACTCCTTGCTGTGACACCACAGGGCAGTGCACTCTAGGCACTTTTTAGCCATTTTCTTTCAAAGATCAGAAGTTTCATGTAATTGCTCTCTTCAGATCGCAGGCCTGATTTTGACCATGAGGATTAAAAGCACCAGTCAGAAGCTGTAACACACGTCACCAGGTCTGCCATTTCTTAATGGAGGGAAGATATTAAACATGTTGTCCACCAGGCTAAAAACAAAATAAAAAGTAAGCAAGGACTTTGCAACATGCACTTGCATTGCCTTGCCTTACCTCAAATATATTGGCAGGTTCATTGCTGTACTGATTGGAGATGATCTCTGATTGATCGCTGTACCACTTCAGTCCACCCAGAAAGCTGTCCGCATCCAGGTCATTCACATCTAGTTCAGAGAGGTCAAGTTCTGGGAGATCTGGGCAAAGAGGCTGGTCTTCACCAACCAGAGCAGCACACTACAGGAAACAGCAACACGGAAATAGTTTCATTACTATTAGGAATCTATTAACTTTATTATCACATGATAAGAATTTAAGCCTCGATTAAGGTACAGCACAGGGTCACTGGAATTGACTTTGTTTTCTGGAAAAAAACCCACTAAGTATTAGAGCATTGCTGGCTCTATACAGGTATGCAAAGGGGAGGGGGAAACAGGAAGGCATCAGCTTCCTTCTCTATCATACTTCTGTCCAGGAGCAACAACTTTCCTTTTCCCTATAATCTTTGATAACAATAATGGTCAAAGGCTTATTAAACCCAACAGCAGAGACCAAACCATGGCCTTATTCTCCCGCTTCAGAGGGAACCAGTGCAGGTAGAAGTTACAGATGAATACCTCTGGGCAAGGTCTGTCACGCATTTCCTGATGCATTCAGGTTAAAGAGGCACAGCCTGTTACAGCCTTCAGCCCTGAAGGCTAGCTCAAGCTGGAGATAGTCACACTTTCACTTCTACAGATACTCACCATAATCCTCGAGGTCAGTCACAATGGTGGCTACCATATGGGTATGAAAAAAGTAGAGGTCAGTGATGCTGCTGTGGTCTTTCCACGACACACTCAACAATGCACTGATCACAGCCACCCAGCTATATGTCAGGATCCTTGCAATTGATGTGCATCCTGAAATATTCCTACATTCACCTCCGAGTGACAGGCATAGTTAGTTCACGCAGCCTTTCACCTGCTTGGTGTGAACATGTATATTATCCAATCCAGTTTCCTAGGTGCTTCCAGACAGTGGTTGCAGCAAGGGAACCAACTGCATTTCCTTCTCTGGCAGCCTCTGATTCAGTAATCCTAACATAGGAGGTCTGTGAAACGTTTTGTTTGAGGTAGTAAATGAAGTCTAGTCTGCACAGATCCTCTTCAGCAGTGCAAAATGTTTTGTCTCCACAACTTAAGAAGAGAGTAGCGATAAATACAAATAAGCCTGGAATAAGTGTCCTTTTGTATGCTAGTATGAAGCTTGATAGGGTATTGACTGACCTACTAAGCAAGAAAAAATTAGTAACACACATCCACTTTATCATGGCAATTGAAATGTTAGAGTAGCCACCAAAACCATTTCCTAATTATGGAAAACACACAGTAACAGATTGGCAAACAACAGAGTCCCATACGTCAACGCTGCTCGATTAAGCAATTCCTCCTGCACTGTACCATGTACCCTTGTAACTCATCTCTGAACATCCATGTTGATGTGGGTATACTGCAAAGGCCACATCAAGCTGCAAATGAACCAGGCGCTGAATAGTTAAAAGCCATTTAAAGTCAGGTGAGACTACAAGCACCATCCTGAATATTTCTAATATTGTGTTAAGAATGGCCAACAGCAAGTCCTCCTCGACTCCCGTCAGTTGACTGGGTGGTTTGAATAATTTCCCAACTTCTGTTTGGCCTGAAGTCAACCCAGAAATTGCCACTTTCTGAAGACAGATGTCTGTAGGGCACTTGCAGTGTCCACAGATGTGATTTGCTCAATACCGGTTACGTCACTCTCGCAAGGTCCGCTTTTTACAATAATGCAAGCGAGAGCTCCTGAAGGTGCTTTTCATTGAGGTTTTTGTCCCTGGGAATCTTGGTGCGTCTGCAGTGCACGGGCTGGATGCAGCAGCACAGCCGTGAGCAAAGATTTTGTCTGTTGGCACAAAGACTTAGTGCAGCTGGTGTGAGATGTAATTTACCAGACAACTTCTACGTCTACCAGGACACTACGAGATAATCGTGGAACAGGCCAAGGGGCAGGGGAGCCAAGAGGCTGCAAAATGAGGTTCTGGAATGCAGTTGCTTTTCTTCCTGTTACTTAAGGGGCTGCAGAGCTTCAAGAAGTCAAACCCCACTTAAGTAATTTTCACTGCAAACAATGTTGGTCATAGGGAAAAAAAAAAAACAAACCAAACCACCCAACAAATTAAAGCATTCCCTCTTCTTTAGTGTGAGACACAACCTTCCAGCAGCAATCTTATAATGCAGAGATGACCTTTTTTGATGTTTGGCCGAAATCTCTGATCTCATTAAAGGATAATCTAGTTTTGACTGAAAAGGTAGATTCTTAGCATCATTCTCAGGTTTGTGTTGTTGAGGTCAGTAGCTTATAACTGATACCGTAGACTTCTAAAGTATCCTGCTGATCTGCCACTGCTTTCATTTGTAAAAATAGCTTCACTCTGTGAACCACCTACTTAAACATGTTTACTCTTGGTAATCTGCATTTTTAAGTTCCAACAGTGGGCTTTTGAAGCAACATAAACAATAGCATTAAACAAAAAAATACAATCCTGCTCATCACAGCTTTCATTTGCGTATAGTGACTGCAATGTCACCTAAAAAAAAATTTAATTGCTGAAATGAAGTATATATGCTCTAGCCAATGTTGACATGATAATAAAATCAATGTTTCCGAATATGACATTATGCTTCTAATCCGAGACACATTAGTAGCAAGTGTTCCTGTTATTAATTTATATTTGGCCTTTGGATGATGCCAGATTTAACAGTCCAAGTCCTAAAACTGTCCTCATCTGACACGCTGATATTTACTGTTTGCCTATACATCTGTAACAGGTGCACCTGCATTGCTAGCATACGTTTTACTATCTTCCCACTGTTATTTGATATGATAGTTATTTCATAACTATGGCCTTAATTTTATAGTAACATTTAGGAGGATAAAGCAGTCACTAAACACAAAAGGCTAATTACTGTGCGTTATTTCACTCCAACAGACTTTTTTCTCTTAGTTCAGGCGCAAACAATAAATTAGCTTAACTGCACTGATGATAATGAATCATCATAATTAAGTATAATTCTCCATTAACCTTTTGGACAGTTTTGTGCCTTTGAAGGTAAATTAAAAAAAAAAAAAAAAGAAAAAAAAAAAAGAAAAAAAAAGAAGACTGGATTTGTGCCATATTAATTATATTAATGAAAAAATAATCTGCATTTTATTTTTAACAAGTTTTTCAAGCAGCCAAAGGGATGAACCCAGGAAAGAAAAAGACTTGACAGAATGTGTGTCATGTGGATTCTCTCTATCAATCTTTGCAACCTTACTGTACATCACCTTCATTAAGCTGTGAAGCACTGGGGATGCTGATCAGCTACAGTGATGCAGGCCTTTATTAAGCAACACACCGTCCTGTCATTATATGAGCAAGAATATAATGCATTTTATGTTGACAGCAAACATTAATGAGTCAAAAAATGAAAGCTGCCTCCAGTACCTGCTGCCTGCAATATTTTAGATCAGTAAAGGTGATCCCCCCCGAGCCAAAGCAGCACACCGATGCTACTGTATTGCTATAGGAAGTGCAATGCAGGAGCATGTTGGTAAAATCCTACTCACAGTTAATCCATCCACTGCACAATTAATATTAAGATCAAACCTTTTTCTATTATTATTTTTTTTCCTCTTTCTCCACATGATAAAAAAGTCATTGACATAAATTATCTATTCTGTTACTAGCTTGAAATTACTGCAGGAACTCTAGTGATTATAATAAATCTTCAGTATTTCCATATAAGCTGTTTCTCAATCAGCTCCTAGCAGCATTAGGAATAATACATGATGGAAAAATGAAGCTACAGCAGCTGAGACCCATGCTACAAGCCAGACAACAACCCACAGGATACTACAGCTACTCAGAAACAATTAGGACTTTGGAGCCAGAAAGTCATCCACTTACAGCCTTGACTCATAATAGCTACAGGACATATGAATTATCCATATCTATTCCACTTTACCAAGAAATCAAAACAAGATAAGAGTAATTACAATATGCAAACAGAAATCAGTGGATACAATGGCAAGATGCAAGTATTTAAAACACGACAAAAAGACTTGAGAATCCGCACGTATGCTCCACCAGGTAGGGAAAATACACTGGAGAACATGGCAACATTTTTACTTTAGATGGGTAGCTCTCTACAGCATAAGGATCTTATTTGAAAAGCATCGCCTGTAACCTGTTTTTCCCTCCCACATTCCCTGAGGGGAGCATTTTAAGCACTTATTCCAAGCTTGCAGCCAGAGGGTTAGTTCCTTTGAGCAGGTCTGTATTTGGGATTCCTCTCCACGGGGTCCAAAGAAAGTTTGCCTCGCTTCACAAGTTGCCTGAACTTTCAGGTAATGCTCCATTTTGCCGAGTGCAAACATGCAGAAATCCTCAAACCTCACTTTATACTCCAGAGATTACCAGGGAACTACTTGCCTTTTTTTTTTTTTCTTTTTTTTTTTTTTTCCCTCCCCTTTATGAATTGTAGCCAGCAGAAGCTGTGGATTTGATGTATTGCCGTCTATTTTTACACAAGCAGCGGCGGCGGCGGCGGCAGCAGTTCACACAGTCCTGCATAAACTCTATTCTCATGGTTCATCCTGTTGTCTCTGATGTACATTGGGATTTAACCATTTGCTAGGCTACTTGGATTGACTGCAAGCCCTGCTCTACGGGACATTAGCTACAGCGTCATTATTCCAGTACCACAAGAAGCAGGGAAATGTCTCCTTCCAGAAATCTCTTTTAAAAGCATCTAAAGCCAAACAACAGGGTATTCGTTCTCATGTGTGTGTTTGAATTCTGCAGCTGATAAACAAGGGAAAATCTTTCACAGAGCACAGTAGAACAAGCAATTAAAATATGAAGCCGTTGGTTAATTTCAACTTCCTTTTTTTTTTTTTTAGAAAAAAAATGTTAATCTTATTCTAAATAATCATGGCATTTTTCCAACCAGGCCACTAAACGCCACTGGAAAGACTTCAGACACCGATTCATATCAATATCTTGGAGCATAAATATTGCATATGACAGGAAAGTGAGCCAGAGGCACATGAAAATAGTTTCCAACTGCAGGAGATACTGATGACAGGAGCTCAGCTTTGATTTGCTCAAGGCATCGCAGAGTAACCTTAAAATAGCAAACTTAGCGGAGTTAAGATAAGATTCGGACTTGTTTGCAAAGTACAATGCCTCGGCCGTCCTGCCGCTCCCCTGACAAGCCCCCCGCCCCCGCCGGCCGCCTGCACCCCACGCGCTGCCCACGCCGCGCACCCCTCACCTCGAGATCACTCCATACAGAGTCCTGGTTGCACATGTCCCACGCCATCCAGCTGCGGAGTGACGGCAGGAAATCTGGCAAACTACGGTCCAGAGGCAGGCAGGCAGGCAGCAGACACTCATGCAGGCAACGAGACCCTCTCTGAGAGTGAACCGAAGGCACCTGTCTTACTACTGTTCCCCGTCACATGACAAAGCTATTAAAAAGTAGGCTGGGCTGTCACTCATCCAGCCTTCTGGTGCCGCTGCTCCAGCCCGTGACGTCAGCCAGGGGCAGACCCAGCCTGAAGTGAAGTAAATCTTTGCAAAACCCGCTCAGACCTCATCGGCCGCGGCACCACGCTGTGATTCAAAGCAGATTTCCACGCCACACCCCTGAAACTCTGCTCCAGCCATAGAACAGCTCCCATCCCTCCGCATCTTTTTTAATTTCTTGGCTTGTTTACTCCCGCAGCCCCCCCCCCCCCGCCTTCTTTTACAAAGAAAAAGTGAAGTGAGAGTCGAAGCTGAGCTACAGCCACAGCCTGCGTGCTCTGAGTAGCCCGATCCCAACCTTTGCAGCACCCGCACCAGCTCCTCGGCGCTGCTTTCTTTGGAAAGCCTATCCCAGAGTTTGGCAAAAGTTACGCCACCTTTTAACATTTTTATCTTATTTTTCTCTCGGGGATTTTGCACCTCGCCAAGTATTTTCGTTAGGTTAACGGTTTCTCATCAAGAATTGCAGCTCAAGTTAGTTTTTCCACACCAAATGCATCAGCCCCCCACCCAACCCCACCCCCCTCGCCCCCCCCGTGCCCGCCGCGCCAACCACCCCCCTAC